>PISX010022517.1:0-31562 GCA_004024625.1 Mellivora capensis | reverse complement strand
AGGGAAATTGGGGGGGAGATGAACCATGAGAGACTATGGACTCTGAAAAATAACCTGAGGGTTTTGAAGGGGCGGGGGGTGGGAGGTTGGGGGAGCCTGGTGGTGGGTATTGTGGAGGGCACGCATTGCATGGAGCACTGGGTGTGGTGTAAAACTATGTATGAATTCTGTTACGCTGAAAAGAAATAAAAAAAAAATCAAATAGCAACTCTGTGAAACTGTGTGAGACCGATGACTCACAGACCTGTCCCCCTGAAGCAAATACTGCATTCTATGTTAATAAAAAATACTCACAAAAAATTAAATAGCAACCTAAAAGAATATCCAGTATCAAAAATTTAATAAATTCAACATATAGCAATTAAAATCTATTCTCTCTAACCCCTCTCCCCCAAATCTCTCCTCTCTTAAACACCCCCTGGCCCCATTGTCAGGAAATAACTGGGAATTCAGGGATGTCATAGCTCAATCACAGCCAGGATAAGTCATAAAAGCTTATCAAGTCATTGTGGTTATACTCCAGGAAGATAGTTACTTTTTACTTCATTTTTGAAATGCTTCTTTTTACAACAAGGGTACCCTGATGTCCTTGCTTTGAGACTCGAGTTTGTCTTGTATTTGAAGGTACACATGCTTTGTTTTTTATTTTCTCTTCTCAGCTCCTGACATGATCTTAAGCACTCAGTTTCTATAAAAACTAAAGTGTCATTAAAGACTTATGGTTTGATTTTAAATGGAATGTGCCATCCTTTTTGAAGTCCTACATCGCTTTGTTTATTACTTAACCACAGAAACATCGTGAAGCCTTAACCAGCCTATTATCAGAGCCTGTTCACTATCAGGAAAACTCTTTGTAACTGGCTTCCGTCACACCTTGTATCTGATTAACACACTATAGGATAACATAGAGCTACACAGATCTGCTTTGTGTTCTAACATACCTGATGGAAAGCAGATTTTCCTTTCTCCTTTAATGTGACAACCCCCTAATTGAGAATGTAATATGGTTTATTTAATACACTTCTTCATACTAAATTAAAGCAGATCTAGAGTAATTTAGTTGCTCATTAAGGTTAAGGTAATAACTGCTAAGAAGATGCCTTTTTATGGCTTAGAAAACACTCCCAAAGATATGTACAGGATAAGTAAATACAGATATATTCATAATTAAACACACATACATAACAGAGTTGTTGACTTTAATGCACATACTACCTATTTCTCAACAGTACTATCCCAAGTTTTGTCCTGTAGTCTTGATTATGACAATTTCTAACTAGACCTCAAATATAATTAATTATCTCTTCAACCACTGCTTAAAGCACTGAGAAGCCTCATCTGTGAAATATCATTTCAAATATCATGTTCGGTAGGGACACAGAATTAAAGACATATCAAATCACAGGGACCTGTGTGGCTGGAAAGACAAGAGACATCACCCCTTCACCAGAACATCTAGGTATGTCCCTTTTCCCATAAATACCTTATAGACACAATGTGCCATTAGTATAGAACATCTATTGCTAGGGCCAAAGAGTAGTGCTGTTCCTGGAAGGCGAGCTCATATCTGGATGATAGTCTGCTGGTGTTTTGTGTTGTTGAGTTTTGTATTCCTAGTGTCTTAGTGTTTTAACACAGTATGTCCTTAATAAAATAAATTAAATGTTTTACAACCCAGTAATGTCAGGGGAAGAATTTGTTTACCAACTGGGGAAGAATTTATGAGGTTGTCAAATACTTCATGTGAAGCTGGGGAAGTACTGAAGGATAAAAATCTAATTGGGTTTTTAGAAACTGTCTATGATTAGAGGATTCCGTTTTTCCCTTCAGGATTCCCAAGGCTTGGAGGAGAAAAAACAATGATCAACTACCATATATCCTCTCTCCTTGTCTCCCCACTCCTCTCTGAATCTACTCTACTCCGTGCCTCCCAGAGCGACATGTAAGGCCTAGTCAGACAGGTGACAACTTGCTGATGAGCCCATGGAGACCGCATCACCAAACAGATAGTCCTTCAGGGTACAAAGAGTACTCCCACCACACACGTTTCAAGTCACTAATGGAGGGCTTGGGCCCAAACACACTAAACAAATCATCACTAATGTAGCATTTCTATAATTTGGGGGATAAGTTCTTTAAGGCACAAGGCACATTTCCCTAAGGCTTGCAAGGTATCTGAATGTTTCTTATTATTCCACCCTGTCTTAAATAAAAAAGAAGTTTGCTTTCTTAAATTGCCTTAAGCTACAAATACTCGCATTAGCTCCTTTTAAAAAAATTTTTAATTATTATAGTACATAGTCATGCTGAGAATACTAGGATATCAAAGTCCAGAGGTAAAAAGAATCTTAAGAGATCATCCAGTCCCATTCTAGGCAGGTTTCTAACTGTTTCAGACAGTTGGTTATTCAGTTATTACTAATGCTGACTGGACAGAGGCTTTACATTCTCCCTTGACAGCTTATTTCTAGTGTTTCATCATCTTTGCTGTGTCTAATCAAAGTTTCTCCTGTTTTGAATTAAGTCAATTTCCTCTTGTCTTACTCTTGAAAAAGATTCGGGACAAGAAAATAGCACCCTGAGTCATGATCAGTATAGAGTCTGAGCTCAAAGAACCGGACCGGCAGCTATGTCCTGTCCCAAGTGAACCTGAGCAGCTGTCATTCTACCGATGCATTAAAACGGCCCGCTCCTCAAATTTCTCCCAAACAAGGAGGCTTAGCAAGGTAGGAATATAACTCTGGTCTGAGGTTAGTGGATAAATTGAGTCCAAATTAAAATAAGTCACCGCAGATTCAGAACATGGGTAATTTAACAGATGAGGGACTTCTACACTAGAAAAGGCAGATTCCTGTTTACCACACTGTCCTAATCAAGGCCTTTCAGTTAATTACCCTATTTAGAACTGCTCTGACATGGAGTTTTAAAATGCCAAATTCAGCCATTTTGCAGAATAATCTTAAAGTAAACTGTAAATAGTCATATGTCTGGCCAAAATAATACTCCAAATAATGTTCCATAGTTAAGCCCAAACAATGAACAGATTATCTTCCAACACCATTTCAAAAATTTAAATGAAAATAATGTAGATAATTAACTGTACCAAGGAAAGAAAATGTTGGTCCATATAGGTAATCAACATATAAACTTCTCAACAAGGTCTGAGTTTTGACCTAGTTCAAACAAAACTGAGGCTGACCATCATATGGGATATGCTACATATTTTCCCTAACCCAACTAACAATAACTCTCTAATCCCCAGAAACGTCACTGTAAACTGAATCTTCAAAAAGTTATACACTGTCTGAGATTACTCAGCTGGTGAAAGAACTAGAATCAGTTGTATTCTAGATGCAATACTCTGTTAGACCAAATTGCCACGTTATAGAGGCCAAAAGTTGAATGTAAAATCAGAAACCCTACTCAGCTGCGAATGGGAGAAAAAGTTTTGGAAAGAAGCTGCTCCCAATGGTGCAGTTCCTTACTATCAAGCTAGAACTGAACCAGGACCTTGACTCTCATGAGTGTATAAGAGCAGAAAGGTAAAGAAACATTCTTCCAGCAGAACGTGGAATGTTTTGAGCCCTAGCATCAGCTGTAGACCACTGCTGTCCATCTAAGAAACTTAGCTGTGAATATGACCTAGTTGGGTAACACATCAGGACTTTTAAATCACATAATTCACACATGAGTATCTTTAAATATTGTATTTAATAAGTTTATTATTTCTAAATATCTTTTCAGACTAAACTTTTCCAATGTGTGAAATGAAACAATCTAAAATTACTTGGCATAATATCAAGTACTTACTTTGTTAAGTCTCATGTGGAGTCATAGACAGATTAGGTGAACCTTCAAAATAGCTTGTTCAAATTTTTTATACAAAGTACAAAGTCAAGTGATCAGATACCATCTTAGGGAGCCATATGTAGCTGGCTGATATATCACAAGTTTCATTTTGCTGATTATTCTTTGAAGACCTTATCAACAAGGTTCTTTGTAAAAATAATTACCTAAATAATTTTCTTTGTTTACATTTTAACTCTGATCAGGATTGATAAATTCCTTTAAGGACGGAGATCAACAAAGTAAAATGAAGATTAAAAATCCTCATTGGATTTAGAAAAATGAAGGCCAGGGTAACTTTAGTGAGAACCGTATCAGTGCAATAACGGAGGCAGAACCCAGAATTGGTACAGATTGAAAGGATGAGGGGAAATGAAGAAACGAAGGAAGTAATATGTAGACTTTTTCAAAACATTTGTTTGACAGAGAGAGAGAGAGAGAGAGAGAATGAGAACTAGGACAGCAGTCTAGAAAAAATAGGTAGACACAGGGTGAGGAAGATTTCTGTTCAAGATGAGAGACTTTAGCCCAGAGTTTAAAAATAATTGGGAGTAAAATTTTTCACCTTATATTCATATTTGATTCTAAATGTTTTTATAAGAAGACTGAACTGGCATTTTGGAACTATCACTAATTTATATTCTAAACCAAACATGCCTAATATGTAAATCTAAACATTATTGCCT
Organism: Mellivora capensis; assembly: GCA_004024625.1. Lineage (NCBI taxonomy): Eukaryota > Metazoa > Chordata > Mammalia > Carnivora > Mustelidae > Mellivora > Mellivora capensis. Next base: position 27,030 of record PISX010022517.1, on the reverse strand, counting down.
TCAAACAAGAAGGTAATTTTAAAGGTATGCTAAAAGCTTATAAAAAAATTTTTAAAAAAGTATGCTAAAAGCAATCCATAACAAACTGACATCTTTTCTCCTTTCCTCATTGCTTAAGGTAAGATAATCACAAACAGAACATTAAAAACTTTTTTATTCATACACTATATACTTCATATACAACACTGACTTAGTGATCTATAAGAAAATAGTATAAGATAGTATAAGAGCCAGCCACCTGGCTGGCTCAATCAGAGTCAGGTAAGTGTCTGATTCCTGATTCCAGCTCAGGTTGTGATCTCAGGGTCCTAGGATAGAGCCATGGGTCGGGCTCCAAGCTCAGCAGGGAGTCTGCTTGGGATTCTCTCTCCCTCTCCTATTGCCCCTCCCCCATCCCTCTCTCTCAAATAAATAAATAAATAAATAAATATTTTAAAAAAGAAAATACTATATGAGCCATGAAATTATTCTCTAGGAGTAATAAATATTCTCTGTTTATAAACCCTGTGACCAGGGGCCTACATGTCTGAAACATCTTACTGAAGCAAGAATTTAAATTTAAGAATTTAAATATGTAAAATTTCCTTGGGGTGCCTGGATGGCTCAGTGGGTTAGCCTCTGCCTTCGGCTCCGGTCGTGATCCCAGGGTCCTGGGATCGAGTCCCACATCAGGCTCTCTGCTTGGCAGGGAGCCTACTTATCCCTCTCTCTCTGCCTGCCTCTCTGCCTGCTTGTGATCTCTGTCAAATAAATAAATAAAATCTTTGAAAAAAATATGTAAAATTTCCTTATTTTAATGAAGAGACCAAAGCTAAATGCCAACATACTCATTTAATTTTAAACCAGTAATGATAGGGGCACCTGTGTGGCTCAGTTGATTGTATGTCTGACTCTTGATTTTGGCTCAGGTTACGGTCTCATGGTTGTGAAACTGAACCCTGCATTGGGCTCCATACTGGGCATGGAGCCTGCTTAAGATCCTCTGTTTCTCCACCACCCCTCCCCCATCTCACACATGTGCTCTCTAAGGAAAAAAAAAAAAGTATAAACCAGTAATGATTTGACTCCATCAAATTCAAAAAGCAGATATCAAGTAAGATCAATTTCTGAAATAAAATGCAGGAAACTGACAAGAAGTTACCTGATAGTGGTTGTCTGATTTCATAATGTAATCACTAGACAAATGCCAACTTAAAGGATTTCTAATAAAGTTGTTAACTGACTCTTTAAGATGTTATTCTGATTATTTAAAAAGCTTAAATTAAACTTTGAAAACTACTGAATAGGCTATATTCAAGAAGTTTTTTACAGGGTGAGTCAAAATAAAAAGTATTAATCCAGTTCAAAGAAGGAAGCAAGCAAATTGTGTGCAGCAATATATGCCGTAAGTGAAAATACATTTAAAGTAATCTAGTGTATGGCACATCCCAGGTACAAGGCCCAAGTTTAGACAGAAGACTTTGGTGTGCAGTATGAGCATGATTTCTGAAGAAACGTATACATAGAGAGCATGTTTCTAATTGCTGACTCAGATTACCCTTCTGATTATATTCCTTTGGTTATAAATCCTTTAAAAAGTACTGCAGAGGGCGCCTGGGCAGCTCAGTCGGTTAAATGTCCGCCTTCTGCTCACGTCACGATCTCAGGGTCTTGGGATTGAGCCATTGGTTGGGATCCCTGCTCAGTGGGGAGTCTGCTTCTCCCACTGCTGCTCCCCTGCTTGTGCTCTCTTTCTCTCTCTCAAATAAATAAATAAAATATTAAAAAAATTTTCTACATTCATGAATAACATTATTTTTGTATGTTTCATCATTCCAAAGCAACTTACAAAACAAGTATATGCATATAGACAAAAACCAAATCACTGAAATAATAATTGACTTATTAAAAAAGTTGAATGGCCAAATTGCAAAACTGACTGTGTTGAGTTTTGGTAGAAATTTTCATTAAACCCCTGCTCCTATGAAATAATTTCTCTGCAAAACAGATGATTCTGAGATGACATGTAGACCAAATCTAAAACACTTACTATGTATAAAACCTCCTTAAGGAGACCACACTTAAAAATTTGAAAGCTGGGGTGCCTGGGTGGCTCAGTGGGTTAAAGCCTCTGCCTTTGGCTCAGGTCATGATCCCAGTGTCCTGAGATCGAGCCCCACATCGGGCTCTCTGCTCAGCGGGGAGCCTGCTTTCTCCTCTTTCTCTCTGCCTGCCTCTCTGCCTACTTGTGATCTCTGCCTGTCAAAAAAAAAAAAATCTAAAAAAAAATTGAAAGCTAAAGGTCTTAATGTTTTTTTTTTTTAAAGATTTTATTTATTTATTTGACAGACAGAAATCACAAGTAAGCAGAGAGGCAGGCAGACAGAGAGAGAGGAGGAAGCAGGCTCCCCACTTAGCAGAGAGCCCAATGTGGGTCTCCATCCCAAGACCCTGGGATCATGACCTGAGCCAAAGGCAGAGGTTTTAAACCCCTGAGGCACCCAGGTGTCCAAAGTCTTAATGTTTTAAACACGAATTTAGTATCACTGAATTTTCAGAGATTTACCAAAATACAAGTTTGCATTTACATGAAATGCAAAGTTCTAAACAGATGTACAAAGTCTTCTTTTCTCAAAAATGAAGACTATTATCATACTTTGTATAAGAAGAAAAATTACTTACCGCTATAATATCTAATGTATTATCACAGACTTTTCGGATTTCATTATTTTTATCATGCATCAGATCTATGAGATATGCTGGAGCCTCTGAATAAAAGTGGTTAAAGATACAAACTTTGAGATTGAGGCTATTCAAGCATATTAGAAAATCCCACATTTCTCTAAATTCAAATGCTGCCATAAATCTAACTTCAAATTTTAAAATAGGATCAGTAAAAGATGACCAGAAACATTTAACATTTCATTTTTTTAAAGGACAGGGATAACAGAAATAAAAAAGAAAAAAAAAGACACTATATAAAAATGGATAAGGAAAACAAAGCCAGTAAATCTGAGAAAGTACAAGGTCCAATTTTTGAAAACATGAAAATCATGAAAATAACTGAAGAGGGAGCTCTAGAACTGTATCACTATAAAGCTTTCTTGATCACGCTGACCCACCTAAAGGTTTAGGAAAATTAATTTCACAAAAAAATTGCAGCAGAAAAGAATCAGTTATATCTTATATATGGTTATTATGAGAAAAATGAGGCATTTTCATATGAAAAATGAAAGCTATAACCCAATATTTCAAAAAGGAATAAAGGAATTTAAGAAAATAGAATATATGTAAAAGAACAATATAAATCAAAATTAGAAAACTCAAATAAAATAATTCAGAACTAAAAATAAAAGTAAAAATCATTTCAGATATATATGAGTTAAATTTATAATAATATATGAGTAAACAAAAACAACAGATAAAACTCCAAGAGAAATGGAACGTAAAAAGGAAGAAAATTTGTAACATTTAAAAATAAATAAAAAGAGAAAATATTAGAAGATGACAGATATTAAAGATAGGCAAAGAAGATCCAACATAACAGAAATTCCAAAGGAGACAACAAAAGCAATAAAACAGAACAACTAACTAAAAACTATAATTCAGGAGAACTTTCCTGAAATTAGGGGGGGGAAGAGAACTACATATTGAAAGATCACATTTGACACTTGGAAAAATCAAGCAAGGATGATGAATACAAGTCAAATTCTAACAAAGCTACTTGGCTTTAAGAAAAAACAAACAGGGGCACCTGGGTGGCTCAGTGGGTTAAGCCGCTGCCTTCAGCTCAGGTCATGATCTCAGGGTCCTGGGATTGAGCCCCACATCGGGCTCTCTGCTCAGCGGGGAGCCTGCTTCCCCTCCTCTCTCTGCCTGCCTCTCTGCCTACTTGTGATCTCTCTGTCAAATAAATAAATAAAATCTTTAAAAAAAATAAAAAAACCAAACAAACATTCCTCTGGTCTCACTGGCAAAAAACCAAAGTCATTTATAAAGGAAAAAAAGTAAATTGTCGTCAGACTTTATGACAGATACCAATAATTAGCAGACTACAGACTTCACACAGGCATTAATTCAGGAAAAAAGACAGTGGAAAAATACCTTTCAATTGCTGAGAAAAAATAACTAGCAATCTAAAACAGCATATTGTACTAAATTATTATTAAAGAAAAGATGCTAGTTATTTTCAGATAGAGATATATTTTATTATTCATAGATATTCACTTAGCACTTTAAGAGAATGTAATTATGAAAGAAAATCAACTCAGAGAAATAGACAAATGGAATTCAAGAAAAAACAGAAAACAAGGGAATAGGTCAACATATTATAAATCTTAAATAAGCACTGGTTTTTAAAAGATAATAACTAAAATAATCCATTTTCAAATGTTACAAAAATGAGGTGAAATAATTATTCTAGATAGTAAATAACACGGAAGATGGGACTGGAAACATTAGACTTAAAAGTGAAAGGATACAGGCCTCTATAATTGGAGAGAATACATGTTGAAATTTGGGTTTAACTCCCAAAAGAAAAAAGATGGCATATATAAATAAAAAATAAGTAGGGGAGAAGGAAAGAATAAAGAAAACTTAAATCAATCAAGAAACCTCAACAAATCTCAAAAAGGCAGTGAAGAAAAACTTATGATCTTTAATATTAGTCGGTCTTGGTTAAAATTGTATTTGAAACAGAAGCCACAGGTTTCTATCAAGAAAATTTAGCACATGTGTACAAGCAAATGACATTCTTTGTAGCACTGATTAAAATGCCGAAAAAATTTTTATCAAGTTTCACAGCAAGTAGCAAAGACAGAGGTTAGCCCACATCTTCTACTCATCAGTGCTACTTATTATTTTTCTTGGGGGACTAAAAGGATATATTTAAAATATAGAAAAAAGTATAGAATAATATATTCTCAGGGGGACTCTAACAGGAACAAGTCAAATTTGGCTTATTTTCCCATTCTACAATTTTTGGGGTTGTATGAAAATTAATTATTACAATAGCACTGGTTCTCAATTTCAGATTCTCAATTCCTGTGATTTGTGCTGAGATCTATTTTAAATATTTCAAAATCTTAACATAAATCATGTCTATCTAATATGTCTAAACCTGCCATCTCAAACACCAAGTTTCTTTCATTCTGTTTAAAATAAAATGATGTTGATCAAATTCTCTAAATTAAAAAATGGGAAAAAGAAATAGTTTACTGCCTAATAAATCTTTATTTAAAAATTTAAGTATATCAGTCATAGCAAAAATCACAATAAAAATGCTTAAAGTTAATTATGTGACAAAAGACCTATTTAAGTATCATTGACATTAATAAGAAACCCTGGTTTTTTAAACACCAAAACACTGGGCAAAAGCACTCTAGCAATCTTTATACAACCTTAAGGGATAGACGCAAGCATCAGATCGAACTAGCATTCCTAGTGCTTTTGTAAAAATTTAAAATCAGCAGATTTTTTAATGTCCTATTCCCTCCATTATCAACATACTATATTCTTCAGAATAACTATTTAAAAAGTACTCACTTCAGATCCAGTGGCTTAACAAAAATCAAATTTGGGAGAAAATAAAGTTACACTGCGAAGAAAAATCAAATGGAAGTTGTCTTAAGATTGTGGCCTTTGATAATAAGGAACTGACAGTGCATCTTAAACAGACCAGGTTAGAGACGTTTCTTCACTAAGCACCAGCATTTTGTACGTACTACAAATGCTTTGTTCTTCAGGGGTCCCCAGAAAAACCCCTACGTGATACATGTAAACAAAGGTGGTCTTTCAAAGAAGTTACCTAGGAAAGCTATGCCTTCTCTTTCATGTCTTCTAACATGTGTTTCAGAGATGCTCAACCCAGAAAAGCATATTAAAATTTCTGAGAAGACCCTGTAGCAAGAAAACCTGTTTAATTGTGTGTATTCCCAACTCATTTATCAAAGAACCTTTTTCCATTAAGCAACTATTAAAAAAAAAATTCCACAGAACACCACTGGGGAAAGTGAATTTATTCCAATGATATGAAGACTTACTGAAAATGAAAAGAGTGTATGGGAACTTATTTTCCTGAGTCAGTTTATAAACCACATTTTAAAAATATTACTTTGTGATAAAAGAAGATCTCTCTAATGTAATTAAGGCAAAACAGTATTTGCATATTAATAGCCCATATCAAAATGAATATTTCTCAGTTAGACTTGTTATTCTTCAGACTTGACTTTTGGGAGACTTTATATGGCTCCAGAAATCAACCTAGTCCTCAAAAGCAAGGCAATTTCCTCCAAAGATGATACTTATGATCTTGTGTCATTGGCTTTGAATATAATACTGAAGGAGTTGCAAAATGTTTTGAGTGAGGACCCACATCATTAAAAAAAGAAAAAGAAAAATGTCTCCCAAGGTATTACTCCTAAAAGAGCATTTGCCATTTAGACCCATGTTCATTGACCAAACAAGTACTAACTACATGCCAGATACTATGTTAACTTCTGAGGACAGATGAAGATGAGGAAGACAAAGCTGGTCCTTAAGCTTGAAGAGCTCAACATCTTTTGGTAAAAACAGGCATAACAAATACACAATTTGAAGTTCTTTACTGAAGGTCAAAATAAATTACTCCTCCTGGGAAGGAGGGAGCTTAACTGCATTAGAAAGGTTTAACTGAGAAGACGGCTTATAAATCTGCCTTTGATGAGCTGGATTATTAGGTTAAGAAAGAGATAAATGCATTTGAGGCTGCTAAGGCACACAAAGAGGCAATAAGATGGGTCTGTCTGATATGATGACAAACAGTGGTGTGCTAAGAGAAACTGCATATTGTAGAGTTAAAGGAGGGAACTTTGCAAAAACAGATTATGGTCAAGTTAAATGTGGATTTTTCACATTTTGAAGTACTTTAAATGAAGGGTAATGAAGAACTTTACCAGTGGAGTTCAAAAGCAGATTTTTTTTTATTGTACACAAAAAAAAGATCACCAACGTGCGCACGCGCGTGCACACACACACACACACACACACACACACACACATTCAGCTTAGATGCCACTTCTACTGCCAGCGTTTCATGACATCCCCAGACTTGGTTATATATCTTCTCCTGTGCCCAATGCACACACCTTTATGACATTAATACACTGAATTATAATTTTATATTTCTTACTTATCACTCCAATTAGACTATAAACTCCTTGAATATAGATACTTTTTATTTATACATCTAGCCCTTAAAACAGTATCTGTTAGATGCTTAGAACTTGGCAGATGTTTTCGTGATGAATGATTATGTGTAATGGAAGAGACAGCAGATACAAAACATTCAGCAATGAGACTGGGTGGATGGTACTTTTCATCACCCACTCTGAATACAGAAGGCAGACTGTTTTTCAGGAGATAATGTAGGTATTGAGTACCCTTTTGAATGTAATAATGATCAACTATCACTTGTTCTCTGTTTGTTAGAAACAACTACAGACACTTTTAAGTCCATTGGTACTTAGGAACAATCATACAGGGCAGGATATCTTCTTTTCATTGTAATAATATTATGGCCATTTTACAGATGAAAGATTTTATGCTCAAGGGAGATTAGATAATTTATCCAAGGTCCTGCAGCTTTTAAGTGGCTAAAGGTAACCTAAAATTTGGACTATTTGATTATAATGCTCTTTAGATCGGTTGAAGACATCCAGATGGCAGTTAGCAACAAATGCCTAGGACTCAAGAAAGAGATTTTGAAGATATTAAATACTTAGTATAGAGTTTGTAGCTGATGTCATGGGAACAGATGTATTTTCCCATATAGAGTAAATATGATAAGATTTTTGAGAGTACTAAGGGTAGTCCTAGGAACATCTGATAGTTAAGTTAATAGAGAAGGAAGTTCTAATATGTGTGTTAAGTTCTTAGGAATCACAGCACGACAAGTTAATAGAATTGTTTGCAAGATTCTACCTATAACAGATTTGGGGTCAACAGCTTCCATGAAAAATATCTAGCCTTCTAAAATTATTTTGAAGTTTGGTATTTTTATATTACTTTAACATATGCTAGAAAAAATACCTAAAGATGCATTTTTTCTGAGTATGTGAATGTCATTATCTATTGTAAACATTAAAAGGATACGCGTTTCCTTGATTATGACATCTCTCGTGGCTTGGTGGAAAACCATCTGGTAGAAGACGTAAATTATCTGACATACAAATTCATCATCTTCTTGTTGAGCTGAAAGGAAGCAGAACACTTCAAATGAAAGAATGCTATAGTTATATATAAAACTGAAAAACATTGACTGGAATAGTGGAGAATGAGAAAACTAAAAGTGACAGGAGATAGGTAAGGGACAACAAGTTTACATTATTTATAATACATGGTGGCATATGCAATTTAAATATTTAGGTATTTTTTTCTAAATTCCATGAAGATGATCAGTGAGGAAATTTATAACATATTTTCAGAAGTTTTAGTAAATTTGGTTACAGTTCAACTAAATAGGTTAAATTACTTTGAAATACAAAGGTAAAAAATAAGATTAAAAAAAAATATATATCGGGGCGCCTGGGTGGCTCAGTGGGTTAAAGCCTCTGCCTTCGGCTCGGGTCATGATCTCAGGGTCCTGGGATCGAGCCCCGCATCGGGCTCTCTGCTCAGCGGGGAGCCTGCTTCTTCCCTCTCTCTCTGCCTACTTGTGATCTATCTCTCTATCAAATAAATAAATAAAATATAAAAAAAAATATATATATATATCAGCTCTGAGTTTAAACCAGACTATTTGAGATTGTCTTAAAAGATCAGGTTGTACCTAAGAAGAACGGAAGGACAAAACTGGTTTAAGAACATAGTAATAGTGCTTCTCTAGAATTCTCACTATATTTTGCCAACAGCTATAAAGAAATTATTAAATTAACTTCTATGTCCCTAATGTGAAATGGTAACACTTACTTTTTTGTTTTTGGTTTGGTCCATCATAAGAATTTTTAAAACAACTCTAATTTGTGAAATAAATCTGGTTCTATATTTTGCCTTTATAATAGTGACTTTACATGAGAAAAAAAATCACACCTTCTGAATTCTAAGTTTTTGGGAGAAAAACTACTATAGAGACATATTATTCTTGAATAATGTTAAAAAAAAGTTAAATTTTGCTTATTTTCATGAAATAAGTTATTTCAGTTTTAATCAAATTGATTATAATAGTAAAAATAATGTTATATAACCACAAGGGTAATTAAATTAAATGTTTAATATGATACAAAGAATAATTTAACAGAATAGCTGATGTCCACTGATTAATATGTAATGGCAAAAGCAAACACTTATAGAAATCTAATTTTTAGGTACTGGTTATGAAATTTGATATATTAATAGTTTTTTGTCAACTCTTGACAACAGTTCAATGATATCTGTTAGACACAGACTTATGGGTCAACAGAGCATCTAACTAGTTGTATAGAAAAAATTGTGGGCCCCTTAAAGTCCAAAGGAGTCTCTTCAATAAATGGTGCTGGGAAAATTGGACAGCTATGTGTAGAAGAGTGAAACTCAAACATTCTCTTAGACCGTACACAAAGATAAACTCGAAATGGATAAAAGACCTCAACGTGAGGCAGGAATCTATCAAAATCCTAGAGGAGAACATAGGCATTAACCTCATCGACATTGGCCACAGCAACTTCTTTCAAGGTATGTTCCAAAGGCAAAAGAAACAAAAGCGAAAATGAACTTTTGGCATTTCATCAAGATCAAAAGCTTCTGCACAGCAAAGGAAACAGTCAACAAAACAAAGAGGCAACCCACGGAATAGGAAAAGTCATTTGCAAATGACACTACAGACAAAGGGCTGATATCCAAGATCTATAAAGAACTCCTCAAACTCAACACACACAAAACAGATAATCATGTCAAAAAATGGGCAGAAGACATGAACAGACACTTTTCCAAACAAAACATACAAATGGCTATCAGACACATGAAAAAATGTTCATCATCACTAGCCATAGGGAGATTCAAATCAAAGCAACATTGAGATACCACCTCACACCAGTTAGAATGGCCAAAATTAACAAGACTGTAAATAACGTGTGTTGGAGAGGATGTGGAGAAAGGGGAACCCTCTTACACTGTTGGTGGGAATGCAAGTTGGTGCAGCCACTTTGGAAAACAGGGTGGAGGTGCCTTAGAAAGATAAAAATAGAGCTACCCTATGACCCAGAAATTACACTACTGGGTATTTACCCCAACGACACAGATGTAATGAAAAGAAGGGCCATCTGTGCCCCAATGTTCATAGCAGCAATGGCCACAGTTGCCAAACTGTGGAAGGAGCCAAGATGCCCTTTAACGGACGAATGGATAAAGAAGATATGGTCCATATATATGGAGAACTATGCCTCCATCAGAAAGGATGAATACCCAACTTTTGTATCAACATGGACGGGATTGGAATAAATTATGCTGAGTGAAATAAGCCAAACAGAGTCAATTATCATATGGTTTCACTTACTTGTGGAGCATAAGGAATAACACGGAGGACATTGGGAGATGGAGAGGAGAAGGGAGTTGGGGTAAATTGGAGGGGGAGACGAACCATGACAGACTGTGGACTCTAAGGAACAAACTGAGGGTTTTGGAAGGAAGGGAGGTGGGGCATTGGGTGAGCCTGGTGGTGGGTATTATGGAAGGCACGTATTGCATGGTGCACTGGGTGTGGTACATAAACAATGAATTTTGGAACACTGAAAAAAAATTAAATTAAAAAGAAAAAGTCCAAAGGATTTCCCTCACTTACCTGCCAATGTACCACTCTCCCAGACTACCTGGGCTAAAATTCCATTAATTATTCTCTTGGTATACAGTGTTTCCTCACTTAACCCCAAGGGTTTCAATCTTGAAAACCCATATATTTCTTTATTTTATTTTGTTATAGAAGGACAGATGACATGTTTTGTTCGTTTCAGGTGTACAAGTGACCTGACAATTCTATGTATCACTCAATGCTCACCACGGTAAGTGTATTCACCGCCCGTCACCATACATTATTATGGAATTATGGACTGTACTCCCAGAATACATGTATTTCTTAAAAAGAGAGGTATAGAGCCTCTGCTTATGATAACCTCATGGCAGAGAACATTAAAACAAGGTAAAAAAAACCACTGTGAGCTGGCTCTGTCAGCCTATTTCATACATATCTCCGCTTTCTCAACCATAGTGCGGAACAGCGATTTCAGAACAGTTCATCTGTTTCAACTTTCTCCAGCTCATCAGAAAATCCTCATTCTCACTCTGCCAACTACACTGTCTTCTCTCATATCTCCCAACTACCTCTCTTTTAATTATTTCTAATTTGAAGCCTTCTCTCTGTGAGAAGGGTGGACCGAAGGACATTTATGTATACTTTATGTAGGAACACTTCAACTATGGAGGTATTATCTCTAGGTGACCTATTAAAATGCATTATGTTAAGGAATTTGTAAATCAAATTTTTAAAAATTCAAGAGAGTAATGGGCAAAAGACTTAAATAGGTACTTAACTTTATTAGCCATAACAACTGGCCAATAAATACAAACAGGTACTCAATTATAAGTCATCAGCGAAATGCAAATTAAAACTGCCACTCTGAAGTCCACAATGAAAGAGACCAATGATGTCCAGATACGGGGGTAGAAGAACTGGAACTTCAGCACATTTCTGGTGGGACTGAAAATTGGCACAACTATCTTGAAAAATGTATTGGCATTATTTACTAAAGCCAAACATATGGGGACTCTATGCCCCAACAATTCTACTCCTAAGCATATGTCTAATAGGAATGAATACACATATTTACCAAATGAAAGGTTAAAGAATGTCCACAGAAATATTATTTATAATAGTCCTTCTCCTATCAAAAAACCAAAAAAACCCTATTGTCTACCAAGCGTAGAAAGGATAAATAGTGGTATATTTATACAGCAATGAGAAGAAACACAGTTCTGCATACAACACAGGTGAATCTCACATTATAATATAAGACAAAAAACCTGGATTCTATTTATATAAAGTTCAAAGCCAGGCAGAAGTAATTTATATACAATAAAAGAGAAGACAGAAACCAATTTGGATAAGGACTGGGAGGTGACACAGGAGGGACTTTTAGGGTGATGGTGAGGTTTCATTTCCTTATGTGAGTGGAAGTAACATGGGTATGGCTCATTTTGAAAAATCATTAAGCTATATTTTTATATTTTTCTTTATGTATGTTATACTTCAAAAAGGTCTATTAAAATAATACAAAATGCACATATATTATACCTGTACAGGAAAGACTGAGATTAGGGTGTCTTTTTAGGCTTCCCATACTTTGCAAAATTTCTGTATTAAAGCCCTAATCCCAAATGTGACTTCAATTTGGAGACAGGTCTATAAGGAAGTAATTAAGGTCAAATGAGGTCATAAGGGTGGAGTCCTGACCCCACAGAATTAGTATCCTTATAAGAAGAGGTACCAGAGTGTTGTGTGTGTGCTTGTACTCTCTTGCTTGTGCTCTCTGCCCTGTGAGGATGTGGTAACACATCAAGAAGGTGGGCTTTTGGAAGCCAGGAAGAAAGGCTTTATGAGGAACCAAACTGGCTGGCACTTTGATCTTGGACTTTCCAGCCTCCAGAACTATGAGAAAAAAATATATATTTTTGTTTAGGCCAACCAGTCTTTTTGTTATAGCAGCCCAAGAACACTAACACAAGGTTCTAGAGAACTTGACGGTAACAGAATATTAGATTCAGATAGATTTTGTATACCATGTGGAAAACAATGAATCCTGGCCCCTTAAAAACAACACAAAGGTAAGGGAAAAACTCTATCCAGGCCTCATTGTCCAATACTATAACCATAGCCACTGTGGCTAATTAAATTAAATACAAAATTCAGATTCTTAGTCCCAATAGCCACATTTCAAGTACTCGACAGCCACATGTGTTGGACAGCACAAATAGAGAACACTTTCTTCATTATAGAAAGTTTAGAGGATATTACTGGACTTAGGAGGGAATAGGATGCTTTGAATGAGCTTCCAAATGAACCTTCCTGATTAAAAAAAGGGTTTGCACAACACAGGAGATCTGATTCAATCAACACAAAGCTCAACAAAAAGAAGATAGAATATTAGTATTTCATGATTGCAGATCTTTTATATTTAAAAGTGTTAACTAATATCCTGTTTATATATTAACATAAAAGTGAAATAAAACAAGTTATAATTTACCGTTTAGCAATTCGATGAGTGCAGGGATTATCCCAGATTTGGCTAGCAGCGCAGCACAAGAGTCGTCCATAGACACAGTCCCGATCATGATGACCACTTCTAGGACAAGGTCATCTTCTGCAGCGCCTGGTCAAGTCAAACCACAGAAAGTCCAGTGAAAGGTCCCGCTCCAAATCCATTCAGATTACCAACACTTGGAATGCACAGGAGAAATGTTGTAAGCTACTATATCAGGTCTTATGAAGCCTTACTTAACATGCTTATAAATTTGTCCTCTTCCCCACATTTCTAAGCTCAATGAGGACAGTTCAAAGTGTTGGGGGAAGGCAGTAGAGAAGTGAGGATACATCTCTGAAAATATAAATGAAGGACGATGTAAACAGAGAGAAGAGAAGACTCACTTGAATGTCTCAAAGAACTTTCTGTGTGCAGCTGTATGCACATATAGAGATATATGGCATTTGGTAATTTTAAAAAGACAGGATAAAAAAATAAGCAGGATAGGGAAGGGAAACTAATATTAAGAAAACATATTGTTAGGAAGAATAATACATAAATATAAGAGGAGACCTACTGACCACCTCTCTGGGAAGAAACTAAACTGAGCTGAAACTCAAGGTGTAGGAAGAAAACATATCACAAAATACTGCTTGAGCAGCCTTATCCACAACAGAAAGAAATAACAATGATTATGCAAAAGGGAAATACTTAGCACAGACCTGGTTTTAGTTTATCCTTGAGATACGGAACTAACTTGTACTCCTTAAGAACCAATTCCCAGTCTAAGTCTGGAATGGTCAAATTTGCAAGAGTTCCCAAACATTCAATCACAAACTCCTCTTCTTCATCATTAGAGATCTGGGCTGCAAGGTCCCCAACATAATCCTATATAAAACAGAATTTTAATACACATTTAAAATATGATTGCTGCAGAAAAGCCAATCTGATAATGTAACCATAGGGAGAAAAAAAGAAGTATCAAACATGATTCTCATTTCAATAATCTTAAGCCAAACTGCTATACGAGCCATTGGTTTAAGGGGTGTTTGTTTGTTTATTTGTTTATTTATTTATTTATTTTTAGTAATCTCTACACCCAACATGAGGTTTAAACTCACAATCCTGACATTAAAAGTTCCATGCTCTTCCAAATGAAGCCAGCCAGGTGGCCCAGACATCAATGGTTTAAAGGGCAAGAAAACTGGAGTGAGGACAGAAGGTTAAGGGTAGGGATCATAAAACAAAAACGATGTTACAACTTAGATTGAGATTTCTAGAAGCTAAACTTACAAGAAGCTGATAAAAAAAGAAGCAACTTGGGTTATGAGTTAATATTTGATAAGAGTGCAGTAAGAGTTTTATTTCCAAATGTAGCACTTTAAAGCTTTAATTTCCAGGCTACTTTAACAGACAGAAACGAAGAAACTGTACTTACAATAAATAAATTTTTAGTTGGTCCATCATGCTGGGAAATATTCCTAATCATTTTCATCAGCAATGGGTCCTTGAACTTCAGAGCCCTCTTCATGAGCATCTTCAGCCCATTTCCTACAAAAAACCAGAAACTCCTTCATTAGAATTAAGGTTCATTTAAGTTTAATAATTTTTTTGTTGTTTTTTATAATTCTCAAAAAAAACCCCACCCCAATCTACACACGGTAAAATGCATGAACCTTAAGTGTACAATAAATTAATTTTGATAAATTTATGCCCCTGGGTAATTCATACTTATATCAAGATATAGAATACTTCTATTCACTCCAGAGAGTGCCCCTTCTCAGTCAATTCTCTTCCCCAAATGTGATCGCTTCTCTTCTCCTTTTCCTCTTCCCCCTATTGTCTTCCTTCTCTTTCTTCTTTTTAAACATAGATTAATTTTATCTGTTCTAGAATTACACATAAATGTATGAGCACTTTTGTGTGTGGAATCGGCACCACAAATTTTAAAAATGTAAATACTTTTTGATCCAGAAAATCTGTACTTTTAGGAATGAATCTTTTTTTTCTTTTTTATTATTATTTTTTAAATTCTTAATTAACATATAATATACTATTAGCCCCAGGGGTACAGGTCTGTGAATCGCCAGGTTTACACACTTCACAGCACTCACCATAGCACATACCCTCCCCAGTGTCCATCACCCAATCACCCTTTCCTTACCCCCTTCCCCTTGGGCAATCCTTAGTTGTTTTGTGAGATTAAGAGTCTCTTATGGTTTGTCTCCCTCCCGATCCCATCTTGTTTCATTTATTTCTAGGAATGAGTATTAAGAATATAAAAATGGAAATTTGAACAGTTTCAGAGAAAGGAGAATTATAGCAGCATGGTTTGTTACAGAAAAGAAGTGGCAACAAACTAAATATCCAAAATATCTGATTAAATTCTAGAAAATCCCTTAATGGATTATTTTGCAGCTATTAGCAATTATGTCTTATATGTTTGGATTAGCCAGGAAATCAAAAAAGAACTTAAACAATTCATGGAAACCAATGTGAATGAAGACACTTCAGTCCAAAACCTATGGGATACAGCAAAGGCGGTCCTAAGGGGGAAATACGTAGCCATCCAAGCAATTATGTTTTATAAAAGTATTTAATCACATGGAACAAGATTAAAAAAAAATTTGTTACCATATATAGATAGAAAAACCCCATTTTAAAAATATACGGACACAGACCCGTACTCCTGAAACAAATTATGCATTATATGTTAATAATAATAATAATTATTATTATTATTATAGTATATAGAAGCATGGTACCAAAATTTTATCTATCATTATCTCTGGATAATGAGAATAAAGATTTTAATTTTTTCCTATTTACTCATCTGTCATTTTTTTTTTGCTTTAAAACAAACATATATACTTTTCAAATAAGAAAAAAACTACTGAGCAGGTTCCAAAATATCATAATGCATGACAAGCTACTTTACGAAGTTATTATCTAAACAAATACCTAATACATATTTTTCTACTGAATTATCTTACATTGTAACAGATTGTTTTGCAAATAAAGAGTTTTGTTTCACCTAGAAATGTTTTCAAAATTCAAATTTCAATTAAGGATAACTAAACCCTGGTTTATAAAATGTGACTAAAGGGTGTTTCTACTCATGACATAAGCGTATTTATGTCAAGAGTATTCTGAATCCATGTGACCTTCAAAGATGAGAGCTATAAATTTTTACAACTATTTAAAATAGGATTTACATAGCTAGTATAATTCTTAATTCCTAATTATTTCTTTTCCGTCATTTGCCAGTCACCATATGATGGAGGTCATCTATGAAGCTCAAAGGCACTAACCTTCACAGATAAGCTGAACATTCCTTTTGTTAGCAGCAAGATTAATGCAGAAGGAAATGAGTTCCAAGTCAACTCGTTCATCTGGACATTCAAATAGCATCTTCATTAACTAGCAAAAAATACAGGAAATATTTTATTCAAAAAAATACCAAAAATACCAGAAGTCTTTTATTATAATGTATTACCTTAGATCTTATGTTGGGAACAATAAAATACAATTATATTTCAATTCACAGAAGTGGTAGGCTGTCACTACCGACTAGTTGAATGAATTAATGGTTAATGGACTACAAGATGTTCGGTTAAATACAGACTACCAAGTAACAGTGGAGAGTACAAGAGGAATATTAGCTACAGCCTTTGCATTTAAGGATTTAAACACTGTATAGAAGTAGAGCATTCTGAGCAAAGGAAATAGCTTGTGCACAGGTTACAAGGTAAGGGAGAACAAAAAAAGCCAAGCATGGTTGCAATGAGTTAAAGTGTTCACAGATAAAGGTAAAAGCCAGATCATGCAGGGTGCTGAAGTACGTGTTAAAGATGTGGGGCTTCATTAAAAGGATAATGGGAAGCCATTAGAGGCTTCTAAATAAGTAAAATGTCAGGATAAGATTTGTATTTCAAAAAGATCTGGACAGTGTGGAAAATAGGCTGAAACCGAGTAAGAAAATGTGGGAAAACCATCTAGAAGACAAGAGGAAAAGTCCAGGTAAGATGATGACTATTTGTGCTAGATGGGGCCATGGGATAGAGAAAAAAGGTTGGATTAGAGATATCTTTAGGAGCAAGAATCAAAATGGGATTTAATAACTGACTAGATATTGGGGTTAAGGGAGAGGAAGGGTCAAAAATGACTCCCAGGTTTCTGTGCTGAGCAACAACATGGATGGCCCACTAACATTTTCCAAACATGAGAAACTAGAGTAGAAGGAAAGGGAAGTAAAGGGAAGATAGTAATATTGTTTGAGTTTATATTTATATGTTATATAATATGCTATATTATATATTATATATGTTACATATACATATTTATATATTTATATTTAATAATGTTGAGTTTAATAAGCTGCTTATGCAGTAGTCTGGTGCAGATATTCAGTAAAAGTTATAAATGCAACCCCGAGTTTAGGAGAAATGTTTGCACCAGAGATTTAGGAATCATCATACATGATTGATGACTGAAGCTGTAGGCTGGATCCAGTCTTCTGGGCATGGGTCGGGAATGAGAAAAGGCCTCTATAATGGTAAGAGGAAGAGAGGGTGGATCTGAAAAGGAGCAAAGAGAAGAACAGAAATCTAGGAAAATACAGATGATTCAAGCCATCTGTCAGTAATCGGTATCTGTCATGATGAGAGACAGTCGCAATATTAAAGAAGAAATGAACAAACTATGCTACAGGTTTGAGAAGCTAGTGATTGGTAAATCAGCAGATTAACTTAGTGTATATTATGTAAAGATACTTTTCTCTAAGTCAAATTGCTAAGACATGTGGAAGTCAATCCTACAATCTATTACCTAAGAATTTCTTATGCCATGTATCAGGGCCATCCCTTTTTAGACCAACATGCTTCTGTGAATCCAGTAGGTGAATAATAACTATTTGTTGTCTGGTTAGACCCTATTCTGTAAAATCTTGTTTTAATGATTTTCTATGTAGTTTCAGATAACTTTCAAGTTTCAGAAGGGATATATGGTCAACACACAAAAATCAGTTGCATTTCTATGTGCTAGCTATGAACAACTAGAAACCAAAATTAAAAGCACAAATTTGGAGCACCTGAGTGGCACAGTCCTTTAAGCGTCTGACTCTTGGTCTCAGCTCAGGCCCTGATGTCAGGGTCGTGACCTCAAGCTCTGTGCTCAGTGCAGAGTCTGCTTGAGGTTCTCTCCTTCCTTTGCACCCCCTGCCAACTCTTTCTCTAATAAATAAATCTTTTTTTTTTTTTGAGATTTTATTTATTTATTTGTCAGAGAGATAGAGAGAGCACAGGCAGGCAGAGTGGCAGGCAGGGGCAGAGGGAGGAGCAGGCTCCCGGTGGAGCAAGGAGCCTGATGTGGGACTCGATCCCAGGATGCTGGGATTACGACCTGAGCCTAAGGCAGCCGCTTAACCGACTGAGCCACCTAGGCATCCCAATAAATCAATCTTTTAAAAAAATAAAATAAAAACACAGATCCACTTACAATTGCTCCAAAAAACACCTAGATAGGTATAATGTTAACAAAACTATCCTCTCATATATATATATACTGAAGACCACAAAACATTACAGTAGGTGAATAGTTGCTAATGTATCATGCCTTTTTCCAGAGGGCAGCTCTTTAACCACAAATGTTGCTACTAATGGAATATTTATATAAAGAATCATTAACACTAATAATATTACAGAATGAAAAAAATTCTATGGAAAAACTAAAATAATCTTAATATACTGGATATGCATTTAGCAGATTTTGCTACCTATCTATATATTAAGAACCAATTAAAAGTAAATTATAAATTAATAAAAATGTAGGTGACAATCCTCTAATATAATTAGTATGTTTTTCATATGCTAGTTAAAAACTTCCTATAGATTTTTCCAAAGTTTTATTTATGCAAGAAATTTCGTTACAATAACAAAAATCTGCTACATCAAAGCAAAATATGTTGCTATTTACTTGAAATTAACCTTGTAGTATGAAAATTGCCCTTACAAATGGGGTTAGAGATGATCTGTTTAGAAGCTAAGGGGTTTTGTTTTTGGTAATTTTCATGTTAAATCTGAGGCAAAGTAATCAGAAACTAGATTTTTAAAAAATAATGCACAGTTTGAAATCTTATCCAACTACCCCCCTACCCTCATCAAATCAAGAGAAATTAGGACTAAATGTGAATGAAATGTATCATGATATAGAATTAGCTTTTTATAATAGGAAAAAGAAACATTTCAATTTTAATTAAAGCATTCATATTTAAACATAATAGTTTCATTCAAACTCCATGTGCAACATTATGTCTCTAATTTGATTGCTACGCAGGCACTTCAAAAGTAACTGTAATTGCGGACAACTAGGAAATATTAAAACTAGATTTGTTTTGTTTTAACTATGCCCATTGTCAGCTTTTCCTAATTTAACAGGAAGGCACTGAAAGGGCTTCAGCCTGTGCAATGAAGAGGCAACAGTGTTCAATCAGACTAGTCCCATATTGAGTATCAGATACCAAAGACCCACGACTGAAATCACCGTGTCTAGACTCCCTGGCACCTGACTTCACTTATTTACCAGTGACCAGAGGCCAACCCCCACAGCTCTCTGTACTCACATACACCTCTACTGCCCCCATCCCCCCACCCAAACATCTTTGAATGATTATGGCGGAACTTTGCATGCCACAGGAATCTCTTCTGACTGGCTACTCCCTAACTCTGCCGTTTGAAGTGATGCTCTGGTTTCTGAACTTCAGCAGATAATGGCAGGCAGGAGCAAAAGGGGCTGTCAGAAAGGACGTTTACCAGCATTCAGCTAAAAAGAAGCATGTAGATCAAAGAGGGGCCAAACGGGACAACCGTGGTGGGAAACATGTGGATCCCTAGGAAGATTCCTACACACTGTTCTAAGGTAAAATACTAAATAACATCATGACATCATTACCTAAACATGTACTTTGATTGGCCCTTCTAATACCAATAAATATTTTTATGTACATCTGGATGGCATTTATACCTATTTAAACAAAACATGCATCTTAGAGATCTAAATAACAATGAACTGTTAATGTGTACCTTTAACTATTATTACAATACAACTATTAACTCCTGGTTATCCCCAACTTTGCTTACCTGAAACAATTCACCCACTGAGACCATTAAGATCATATAAAAAGTCAGACTTCCCCTGGAACCCCAAATTTTACAGAATGGTAACATAATGGGAAAAATAAGAATATGCTGGATAACTAGAGGCACTACAGTACAAAAGAAGAAAATCAATATAATATTGGGAGATATTATAAGGCATATTGAACATATAATCACCTACTCTGAGTGTTAAATAATTTACAAAAAATTCCAATTATAGATCTATCTTAGGAAAACATATATGAGAAAGGCAGTATTTAAACTCAATATGAATGGATCCAAAATAATGTGAATGGTATGATATTTTACTAATAGTACCTTACTTTTGTATAGTGTTTTATGATTTATAAAGCTCCTTTATATAAATATCTAATGTAATTAAAGAATATGACACTCCACATTATTTTGGTCATTGAAATGAATATGGATGACTACTGAACCATTGCTCTCCTACTTTCAAAGTTATTTTAGGCCTTTCATTTGAAAATCATTTGCAACACTTGACAGTCCTTACTAAACAAAAATTAATATGCATAACTTCAAAGTTAACTAAGTATTACATTAAGATCTAAACCTCAGATATAGCTTTATTTAATACAGATTAATCAGTTGCTGTCACAAATAGTTTGTTCTTTTATTTTTTTAAAGATCTTTTATTTTGGGGCGCCTGGGTGGCTCAGTCAGTTGAGCATCTGCATTTGGCTCAGGTCATGGTCCCGGGGTCCTGATCGAGCCCCACGTTGGGCTCCCAGCTCAGAAGGGAGACTATTTCTCCCTCTTGCCCCTGCTAGTGCTCCCTCTCTCAAATAAATAAATAAAATATTTTAAAAAAAGATTAAAAAAAAACCTTTATTTTTACCTTTTAAAGACTTATTTATTTACTTTAGAGAGAGGGAGACCGAGAGAGAGAGAGAGAGAGAGAGAGAGCATAAGAGGGGAAGGAGCACAGGGAGAGAGAGAATCCTCAAGCAGACTCAGCACTGAGTGTGGAGCCCAAGGTGGGGCTGGTCCCAGGACCCTGAGATCATGGCCTGAGCTGAAACCAAGAGTCGGATGCTTAACCAACTGATCCACCCGGGTGTCCCAAGAATTCATTTAAAAAAAAAAAAAGATTTTATTTATTTATTTGACAGAGAGAGACACAGTGAGAGAGGGAACACAAGCAGGGGGAGTGGGAGAAGGGAAAGCAGGCTTCCCATAGAGCAGGGAGCCCGATGTGGGGCTCGATCCCAGAACTCTGGGATTATGACCTGAACAGATGCTTAACGGCTGAGCCACCCAGGTGCCCCCAAGATTTCATTTTTAGGACGCCTGGGTGGCTCAGTTGGTTGGACGACTGCCTTCGGCTCAGGTCATGATCCCGGAGACCCAGGATCGAGTCCCGCATCAGGCTCCCAGCTCCACGGGGAGTCTGCTTCTCCCTCTTACCTTCTCCTCGCTCATGCTCTCTCACTGCCTCTCTCTCAAATAAATAAATAAAATCTTTAAAAAAAAAAAAAAGAAGACTTCATTTTTAAGTAATCTCCACACCCAATGTGGGGCCTGAACTCACAACCCGAAGATCAAGAGTCACAAACCCTACTGACTGAGCCAGTCAGGTGTCTCAACAAATAGTTTAAAGCTTTACTAGTTTTCAAAATCATTAATTTGAGTAGCCACTACCTGTGAAAGGAGTATCTCTTTAACTTGGAAGGAAGCTTGGAAATTGTAATTTAATCCCAGATTCCCTTTCCATGATTCTCTTATTCTATAATGAATTTGGCATTGGGTGGCAATCAAGTCTTGTCAAGTTTTCCCTAAATATGTCAAAACTGAGTCCTATGAAGTACAAGTTACAGGATGCATACAACTTTAGGACCAAATATATTCAAGAGTATTATTTTGTTTCTCAAAATATGGCCTCATACTAAAAAGCTTCAGGATGTTTATCATGTAATTTGGTACCATCACCTCACTATGCCTATCAGGGTTGAATTTTTATAAAAAAATAAGGAATGTTGACTACTACATGAGTGTGGGAAGATTTTGTTCATGAAATACAGTTCACAAATGTTCTGAAAACCCCCACTGCAGAAATGTTTGATGTTAGAAAATTATGTCATGAAAACATGCATGAATATTGTTCTTGAAAAGGTATGGGAGAATTTTCTACATACAAACTTTTCAATTGCAATAACAATGCGGCAGAAATGACCCAAACAGGCTTTTATTTCCACTTCTTTATTAAAAATAAAGTTTTATGTCTCATGTTTGAAATTATACATTCCAAAAGAGGATAATTCCAAATTGAAGATTCAACAAAATAAGTTTTCTGTTCCTTTTTATTTTACATTTATTTCTTTTTTATTTAGTGTTATTTTATTTAAAATCTAATCTGGATAAAAACATCAATCTGGACAAGAATATTATTCTTTTTTGGCTGCTTTCCAATTCATATCCTGTAGTCAATGAAGTTCTGACACTAAATGGGATTGGAAAAGGAACACCCTTTGAAACTGCAAAGCAGAAACCCTCGGAACATATGGAGTGAGACTGTAGTAAATCACCTGTAATCTCCCTTTGACATGGCTACTCTTTTATTGAAAACTTGTTTGACAAAGAGTCTGATTACACTTTACATTGGCTATAGTCTGACATGTGTTATCTCTATAAGAAGCCTTGCCTTATTAGATAAGATACACTGTATATTCTTTGAAGAATATCTATTTCCTATAAACATAATTAGTTCATCCTCCTGACATAAAAAGCTAAGAAATTACCCTTGAGAGTTTATCAGGTTTTTTTTGTTTAAAGATTTTATTTATTTATTTGACAGAGAGATGACGAGAGAGGGAACACAGCATGGGGAGTGGGAGAGGCAGAAGCAGGCTTCCCTCTGAGCAGAGAGCCCAGTGTGGGACTTGATCCGAGGACCCAGGGACCAAGACCTGAGCCGAAGGTAGCTCCTTAATGACTGAGCCTCCCAGGTACCCCAAGCGTTTATCAGTTTTTAATTGCATGTAGATAAAGTATAAAATTCTGGAACAGCAAATTCAATTCTAGAATCATCTCACTAACTTGGAATGAATAAAAAGATGGGCAGTTAGAATAAAAAGTGAAATTATGGTCTATTTTTTACTACATATTATCTTTCAAATAATATACACTGAATATTTATGTTAGGCTAACAAGGAATTGTCTAGTAGGAATCTTAAGAGGAACTACTTTAGTAAGTGTGACTATGTATATTCCTCTAAAGTGTTTTTTTAAAGTGGTATTTTTACTGTTACTATATATCCTGCAATTTGCTTTTTGTTTTAGAAAACCACTTTATAAAAAATAATGTATATTAAAGACCAGCCAAACAAGGGTTCCAATTATCAGATATTTAAATTAGTGGAGCTCAGTTTAATAAAGATCGATGGCACAATAGTGATTCTGTGAATGTAAATTCCCTAAGAATAAAATGTGTATAATATGTATAGAATTTCCACCCTTACAACATAATCCACGTAAAAAAATCACTAAACTCCTTCAAGACAAAGAGGCCTAACATATGAAATATATTAAACAACTGAGTCTTAGCAAAATCTTTCTTAAGAACGGTAATACAAAGATAAAAGAATTTTGATAAAGCATTTTCCCATCAGAGAACACAAAGCATTTAAAATCATTGAGCATAAATAAAATGAAAGGGCAAAGTTAGGACATATTTGTAATATCAGAAAGAATTAAAATATTTTTTTTCATATTGAGATCTCATTTATTAATCCTAAAAATATTAACATGCTGATGGAAAAACTGGTAGAGGACATGAGTAAATAATTTATAAATAATGTGGATAATAAACATATAAAAACTGTTCAACCTCACCAATATTCATGGAAGTGAAAATAAAAACAGACACATTCCAATTTTAGAGAAATGGTATTAGTCACAGTACTACTAAACATGAAATACTAGGAAACCACCTACGTGTCCATCAACAGGTGAATGGATAAAGAAGACACGGTGTGCAGGTGTGTGTAGGTGTGTGTGTGGTGGAATACTAACCAGTCATCAAAAAGAATGAAGTCTGGCCATCTGCAATGACATGGATAGAGCCTGAGAGTATAACGCTAAGTGAAATAATTCAGTCTGAGAAAGACAAATACCATACGATCTCACTCGTATGTGGAATTTAAGAAACAAAACAAATGAGCATAGAAAAAAGAAGAGAGAAACTGATGGTTATCAGAGGGCAGGAGGGTGGGGGATGGATGAAATAGGTGAGGGAAGTAAGGAGTGCACTCGTGGTGATAAGCACTGGATGATGTATGGAGTTTTTGAATTACTACTGTACATCTGATGTAACACTTTATATTAACTGTACAGAATTAAAATGAAATAAAGGAAAAAAGTGAAATGCTAGTTAGAAATACAAACATGCCTTCTTAGAAGGTAATATGTCAAGTACACAAGTGTTCATACCTTTTGACTTAGTAATTCTACTTTTAGGAATTTAAAGAAAAAATCAGAGATGTGGATAAACATTTACATATTACATTATTCCACATTATTTCATTTGTTTACACATGTTTACTTACATCTATTTTTATGTGATAGAATGGAAAAACTAAACAACAATTTTTAAATTATGATACATTTATGTAATAGGATATTATACAACTATTAGAAATAATTTTTGAAGACAGTTCAATGACTGTTCAATGACATGGGAGAATACATTATGATCTATGAAGTAAATAAAGTAATATACAATTACATATAACATAATCTTAATATATTATTTTTTTAACTGTGCAGAAGGAAATGTACCAAAATATTAAATGATTATCTCTGGGCCTGGGATAACAGAAAGTTATTTTCACTTTTACACTGCTCTGTACTTTCCAATTTTCTATCACAAATTCAAAAACTTTTTTGAGTGTTCCAGAATTCACTGTTTATGGTTTTATTCCTTTATTTGACAGAGAGGGACCACAAGTAGGCAGAGCAGCAGGCAGAGAGAGTGGGGGAAGCAGGCTCCCTGCTGAGCAGAGAGCAAGATGCAAGGCTCCATCCCAGGACCCTGAGATCATGACCTGAGCCGAGGGCAGAAGCTTAACCCACTGAGCCACCAAGTGCTCCAAAATTATTTTTATTATTTTTAAAGATTTTATTTATTTATTTGACAGAGATCACAAGTAGGCAGAGAGGCAGGCAGAGAGAGAGGGGGAAGCAGGCTCCCCACTGAGCAGGGAGCGAGATGCAGGCCTTGATCCTAGGACCCTGGGACCATGACCTGAGCGGAAGGCAGAGGCTTAACCCCCTGAGCCACCCAGGTGCCTCTCCCAAATTATTTTTAAGAGGGAATTTTTAAAGGAAAAACGTATCTGGCAAATCAAGAGAACAAACTGAAAAATGCCCATTTTTTTATTATTATGTTCAATTAGCCAACATATACTATTGTTGTTAATGTTTTTTAAAAAAACTTAAACCACTTACCTGTGGTATACAGTCAGTGTATGCAAACATTGATTTAAAGCGGTCATCCATGCTTATGTGGTAAAGAACACACATTGCTATTTGTTTGTAGTTTTCATTACCTGGGCATAAGAAATCAAGGATATGATTAAATCATAGATATAACAATTTTTTAAATCTATAACACACTAAATAATACATTAAAACTTTTAAACTCCTGAATCAATCCTTATGCACCCCTAATTAAGAAAATATTTTGAGTTCCCTGTTTCAGTCCCAAAGTTTGGAATACAATATCTGTGAAATATCACTAATAATCAAGAGATAACATATATTTTGCAAGGTATGCTTGTGAAAAAAAAATTAACCACAAACCAAAGAATTTATCATTTTCAATAGTCTACTATAAAACAGATAGGGTCACTGGCCCCCCACACTTCCCATTCCATCAAAATATGTGATTAATACAGTTCTTGACAGTGATGATATATGCAAAATAGTAAGACAAAAAGTGTATTTAATTCCTATGAATCAGAACTGGAAAAATAATCTAAATGATTTAAAAAGAAGTACAATAGGGGCACCTGGGTGGCTCAGAGGGTTACGCCTCTGCCTTCGGCTCAGGTCATGATCTCAGGGTCCTGGGATCGAGCCCCACATCGGGCTCTGCTCAGCGGGGAGCCTGCTTCCCCCTCTCTCTCTGCCTGCCTCTCTGCCTACTTGTGATCTCTGTCTGTCAAATACATAAAAAAAAAAAAGAAGTACAGTAGTATTTGTAACATTAAAAAAAACCGGACTATAAAACGTTAAGGGCTATAAACTAAGCATAGTCTAAGGGCTGCCTCAGAACTCAGAGGTCAGGTGATCTAGCCTTATACACCCTGAAACTGAGAAAAGAGAAGCAAATGATGTATTATAGACTGAAAAATAAAATGCAATCTTTCTACTTAGATAGGCCTTATTTTAAGGACCTATTTATGATCTCCAAGTCAGTGACAGAACTAGAATTAGAAAAGTTGTTTAACCAAAAAGTTGTATTCAAAATAATATCCTGAGAAATCTTTGAAGATATCTGGAGTTTAAAAAAAATCAAGCAGATAACTGAATTTAATTGATAAATATGAAGTATGAAGATTTTAAGTATGTTTTAACATGGAGGACCATAAAATTACTAAAATACTTAAGTATTTTTTAAAATTCTATTTTAG
>PISX010022516.1:0-31572 GCA_004024625.1 Mellivora capensis | reverse complement strand
CACAGCACTAACCATAGCACATACCCTCCCCAATGTCCATTACCCCACCCACCTTTCCCGACCCCCGACCCCCAGCAACCCTCAGTTTGTTTTGTGAGATTAAGAGTCACTTATGGTTTGTCTCCCTCCCAATCCCATCTTGTTTCTTTTCTTCTTTTTCTGCCCCCCTAGTCCCCCATGTTGCCTCTCCACTTCCTCATATCAGGGAGATCATATGATAGTTGTCTTTCTCTGATTGAGCTGGGTGCTTTTTAACAGCTCTTAAAATGCTGAGGTTGTACCAAGTCTGGAGCTAATGCAAGATGAGTGGCCACATTCATAACCTTTCCTCTCTCCTCATTTCTTAAAAAGAAACTGTCTGGTGCATCTTTTCAGAAAGCCCAACATCTGGAATGATTCTGCCGTTCTCTTGAATGTGTGAGATATTTAAGAGAGTCGAGTGAAATCTCAAAATTGCCTTAATGGCACACACTGAGGAAGAGAAGAAGGTAGACTGGGGAAGAGGGTACTATCTTCCCTTTGCATAAATGGCCTCCACAATGAATGCACAAGGCCATGGATGAAAATAAGTTTATCCAGAAACCAGCAGAGATACACACGTCCCCCCAGGAACTCCTGTATCTTGGGCCACTGTGACCCTTTAGTTGAGCGGAGCAGGAGGGGTGACTGAGTGAGAAATGGAAATCAATTGCCCTGCTTTACACCTATGGAGGGTTCCAGGCAAGGTTCTAAAAATAACCACTTTGTGCTCCAGTCCCTGACTCATGCTGTTATTTCCGGAGCTCCTTTGCCTCCCTCCTCCTCTCACCCAAAAAGTTTTGGGTACCTTAGAAAACTCTGCTGTCCAACAGGAGAGAGCTCAGAGACAAACTAATTTCAATCCAACACACTTTATTCTTTTTTTTTTTTACTTTTTTTCTTAATTTTTAGTGATCAAGTATTCAAGATGTTGTAAACCAAGGTTTATTAGTACATTGACAAGAGATTTCATTAAATACAAGGAAATTATACATCTTTTAAATTACCCCTAAGAGATCTCCAAATAAATATTCATTGTAAAAATCACAAAGTCAAATTCCTTTATGCAACAACTCAAAACGGCCTTTCATCACCAACACACTTTCACACAAAACACACACACTGAACACACACTCCACCAGGATCCTAATGCCAGTTTATTTGACACAGTATTACATCTCCTTTAACTGAAAAGTTAGAGGCGGATCTGCCTATTCCGTGCTTCTAAATTAACATTTGGGGTTTGGGGTAGAGGTATGTATTTTAAGAAAAATGCCCACTATAAAGTTTTATCGATTATTCTTATTTTTCATTTCTAGATACAAAGTTTAAACTGTTCACCCCCTTTGGTTTAATATGTCCCTGCAATTACTTTAGTTTTGGATAGTTTCCCCTCTGACTTGAACATGGAATAGAATACCAGAAAAAGACAACACCATCCAAACCCCAATTATTAAAAACACCTCACAAGGGTGTCAGTTTTTTGGGAGAAGAAATAAGAAAAGATTATGTGAAATCGTTTTCCCCTCTCTCTGAAATTATTTGTAGCATCTGATTATTCTTGCTAAAAGAAATAAGAAAAGTGCTGAGTTTTCCATAAAAAAAGGTATGCCCTCTTAGAGTCTTCATGTTTGCAGCATCAAGTTCATTGACTAACTGTAGTAATGAGAATAACGAATGCTTGTTTTCTGGGACGTTCTCTAGATTTCCAAAAGCAAAGCACATGCGGTCCCTTACCAGGGAGACTATAAATTCAGTGGTGCATTTTTGTGGTGAGCATGCATCATCAAATACTTGTAGCACCGAGGCTTTTTTTTTTTTTTTTTAATGTTGTAAAAGCCAATACCCAAGGAGGGTTTTCATCATATTTGGCCTTTCTTAGGCTGAGTAAAAATGAAGTGCTTGAAAGGACCTGTTCAAACATATACAGATCTGTTTCCAATGTAGCAAGAAGCCTGAGACAGACACAGCCAGCAGCATCCTGGAAGATGAGGAAAGGAGAGAAAACAGAAAAGATAAAGTTCACAAGGCTACCACCTTCTCCTGTCCGCCACGGCACACCCTTCCACACCAGGAAACAGGAACTACAAATAACGTGCAGAGGCTACGTACTGGTCTGGAGAACAGAACTAGCAAACTTGCAGTCTAGGCAATTCTGGGATTATACAGTATTTTGATATCCATCTGCTACATAGAATACTCCGTATACCCCTCTGTAGCAATAGTTAGACTCATGTTTCTGCGACATCAAGGATATCTGAAGTCCACACACACTTAAAGTATAATGGGCTACCTGCCTAGACTTGGGATCTCCTACTGCTCCTGGGCATACTACAGAATTTCCATGAATGCTTCAGGTCCATTCAAAAACCACGCAGCTGCTCTTTGGTTGATGCAAAAAAGGCTCCAAAAAGAAATTTTCTGGCTCCAAGTCCACCAAAGAATGCAAGCTGGAACTGCAGACCGAGGAAGAATCTTCTTGGTAGTTGGTGAAAACGCAGGATGGCTATTATGACTTCCTCCTTCTCTGATGGCTGTGTTTCCAAGTACATGCTCCCGTCTGTGACCACAACTACTAATAGTAACGATCTATGTTCATTTAACATGTAACACTTTGCTTCTGTTCATTTAAAACTTTTATTTAGGAAACTTAAAACCCATATTCACTAAAAATTAATGGAAATGTTAACAATCTGAAAGAGGAAGAAACAAACAAGAAAGCAAACATTTTAAATCCCCAGAGCTCAGATTCAGTAAATCTGAACTGCATTTCCTCATGATTCATTCCAGAAATTCTACTGAGACCCAATGCTAACATCAAAATTGGTTTGTTCTATATTAAATATGAACTATAAATAAATACTTGAGGTATGTTATGACAACTTTGAATATAACACTTAGCTAAATAAGTGTAAATTTACCTTGAAAATCTAAAACATTAAATTTTGATGTTTCCTACAGATTTTTTTTCTATTCTACACAAAGGAATAATAATTTCTCTACTCCTCAGGAACAGTAACACATCAAAAAATGAAATGCTTTACCTCACTAAATTATAGTCACACTTGCCTTTGTTAACCAAAACCACTGTAGGCATTAGACAGTGTGAGAAGCAAGCCATGGCGATAGAAACCTGCTTCTGAACACTAACTTGGCCACTCTGTACAATCCTAAACAAATATCTTTGCCTCTCTGAGCCTGTTTTCATGATCTGTTTAAGAAAAAAAAAAGAATAAAAATAGTTATCTTGCAAAGTTATTAACAGTATTAAACTAAATGATGTATATTAAATGCTTGACAAAATTCTCTGAAATACTCAACACTCCACAAAAGTTAATTTGTTTCTTCTCTGCTCCTCCTTTCTCCTCCGACCTTAGTTCTGAATGACTTTTGAAAGTTTTCAAGAATTAAACCTACCTAAAAGAGGACTTCATACTAATGAAGACAACAAGAATGTGCTTCAACCACCACCACCCCCCCCCCCCGGGGAGTTTCTAAATTAATAGGCTAGACTCAAGGATATTATATTTGCCTATGAAGCCAAATAATACATTAATCTACAGGGCTGAAAAAAGAACAAGATGACCTTTTTCCAAAACAAGTATTTAGGAGCCTAAGTTCATGGAAAGTGGAAATTAAATTTAAAACAGGACTTGTGACTGTAAAGTAACCAACATGTGAGAACCTCATATCTACAGTTAAATGGTGCCATTTATAAGATAGTCACTTTAGCTGACTATGCAATATTCCAAGGATGCCACCAGGACCCAAAGCATTTGGGGGACAATTCTTGATTGGTATGTATTCTAAAACTTCAGTCTTCCGTGATTTTTACTACTTATTCTACATTAACCACCAACACATGAATGATACACCCTCTATTTATAAGTATCACATACTTGAGGAAGTACAATATTAACAATTGTGGTGTATAATTCAGGCTAATTTCTTTGAGTTTTGGCCAGTCAACCTGAAGAATTTCACAGAGCGGCAGATGGTAATTGGCTGAAATAGTGCCTGATAGAGAACTGGTCACTGGTTGCTGAACCGGATGGATGACTGTTCAGGGTAGAGAAAGGGGACTGTCTAATTATACATGAAGAATCTGTCACTTCCTACCCTGGAGTTATGAGAGCAGCTCCTTTTGAAAATACACTACCAGAGGGTGCCTGGGTGGCTCAGTGGGTTAAAGCCTCTGCCTTCAGCTCAGGTCATGATTCCAGGGTCCTGGGATCAAACCCCAGCGGGCTCTCTGCTCAGCAGGGAGCCTGCTTCCTCCTCTTTCTCTGCCTACTTGTGATCTCTGTCTGTCAAATAAATAAATAAAATCTTACCAAAAAATACACTACCAGGAAGAGACAGATCCTAAGAGTGTTGGAACATGATGCTCTTAGCTTAAAAAAAAAAAAAAGGTGCTAATTCCATCCAAATTCTCTCGATGCACTTCTTTTGCAAATACCTCCTCTCCCCAACCTGTATATCTTCAGCTCCAACACAAAAGGAAACTTTCTAACAGACCTAAAAGATCAAAGATCTCCCATAGAGAGTAAAAGGGAACCCTGAGGCACCAGAGTAGACACTAAGTGAATCAACAATGTGCTCTGTATGTACCACATGGAGACAAGCTGGACAGACACCAGTGTAATTACAAGCAACAGCAGACTTATGACTCAGCCAAATGAGACTGTTTCGAGGGAAGTCCTTGTCACCTGAGACCACTGGCTCCACCCCTTCCAGACATTATTCAGCCTAATAGTGATAGCCCTCGCCACAAACCACATGGCACCAAAAGAACCATATGACAACACCGTTCTTAGGTGCAGAGGAAAATGTTCGTTGAACCCCTTGAACCCAGGAATGTTCGCGCAACTCCACCAGCGCCTCCAAGAATGAAGGGCAGAAAGCCTGAATCACGGGGCAGTTCTGTCACTCACTTGCCCTCTATGGAAGAGTGTAAGCCAGCCAAGGAAATCAGTTCCTAAATTAGCCCCTACATAATCATAGCCTCCTTGGCAGAAACCATTCACAATTATACTGGTATTTGGACCTTCCACGTCCCTCCTACGTCCGGGTTGTCAGGATTCTTTTTCTGAGCAGCTGAGACCCCATGAGTTAACTTGATATCAGTCCAGAGTTCTATCGGGAAGCATCTACCTTAAGAACCATGTAGAGGGGCACCTGGGTGGCTCAGTGGGTTAAAGCCTCTGCCTTCGACTCAGGTTATGATCCCAGGGTCCTGGGATCAAGTCCCGTGTCAGCTTCTCTGCTCAGCAGGGAGCCTGTTTCCCTTCCTCTCTTTCTGCCTACCTCTCTGCCTACTGTGATCTCTCTCTGTGTGTCAAATAAATAAATAAAATCTTAAAAAAAAAAAAAAAAAGAACCATGTAGAAAGCATTCTGTGTGGCACCTAAGTCAAAGCGATGCGCTGGGAAGAACTGAAAAAGATGATGGATAATGAGCGCAAAGTGCATTTAGGAACAGAGAACTCCTCTCGCAGAATCACTTCGGGAAGGTTAACAGGAGGAAAGAATCAAAGAGAGATGTAAAATCGTTCTAGCTCTGATAAAGGGAATTCAGTATGACGGATGAGTTGATTTTAAATAATTTTCAGTCCTGACTTAGGATCATACTCTCACAGCTCACAGATCCCCTCCTCCTGTATCCAGAGTGTTTTTCATATCACAGGTATGAGCTTTCCTGAGTTAATTACTCAACTTCAGGGGGCAACCACAGCAATTTTCTGTACATAAGAAAGAAAATGATTCACTAGGGTTTCTAGGCGTTTAACTAAAACGATCAGATGGGACTCAATCTTACCTCTGTGGAATTTCTTTTTCCAACTATTTTGAGTGTCAAGGTTACGATTCTTAGCTACCCTTGTGTGGGCCCACAAGAGCTAAAAGAATTTCTGCAGCATTTTTCTTTGGATGAGAAAGCCATCAGTTTCTCTCCTTATGATGCATCTTAAATCAGGTTCCAGCCATACTGTTTAGCACTTTAGTTTTAAAGCCCCTGGCAAAAGAATACCGGAGTTTATATTCAAGCTACCAGATTTATGATTCAGCAGACTCTTTACCTTATGATGGGGCAGACTAAAAAAGAAAGTGTCTCATGAAATAAAGTAGCTGTTCCTTTTATCACACTATGCATATGATTCCTTTGAAGCATTTGAAAAAGTCTACCTGATTTATAACTCTGCTATGGCTTAAAATGCTATTAACAGTACTTTAGGGAAGGTTTATTGTTCTCTTTTCAAAAATGTATCTGCTTTAGTCTCTTGGAAGAAAAAGTAACATGCTGCACTTACATTTTCCCAATCAAAATTGCATAGTTGAGGCAAATTCGTTTGTGCTTTGTAGCGAAACTCACAGTAGGTGTTCATATCTAAAAACTGATTTGTAAATGCAAAGTCATGGTCAAGCTCACCTTTGTCTGGAGTGTATGCTAATGATATGTACTGCCAATACACTTCCCAGGATTTCATTAACCAGGCGCCTTATACCCCCCTGGAGCACAAGCATGAAATTCACATAGCAGAAATGGTAACAAATCTGTCTAAACTCCTCCTTCTTGGAGAGAGGGGGGTAAAGGCTCTCAGTCTTGTTGAGGTATCCAGCCCTCACTCAATAGTGGCTGTGTATGCTGAGTTTTGTTGGTTTGAGGATTGCGTCTTTAGAGGTTAAAAAAAGAAAGAAAGAAAAGAAGGCACGGGTGTTTCTCAAGTTGCCATACTCAACTCAACCAACAAAACTAAAGTCTTCCGTTTTCAAGCTTCAGGAGGGAGGCTACATGGCAGTAGGGCTCTCTTCCAGCCCCGGGTCTGGGGAGGAGCTTATTGCTTCGGGGAAGGGCCCCGGATAGGTCTGTGCTGTGTACTGGATCCCTTTCTGCAGACCAGTCTCTTCGCGGAAATCCCCCTGGCTGCTGAAAGCTGGACACGATCTAGTCCGGGCATACTTATCGGCGTTGTCGGTGTGACCCACCACCTCGCTCACAGTGCTCAGAGGGAATTCTCTCCACCTCTGCCTCTGCAGCTCGTCCTCCTTGTACTTAATGGAGTACCAGGCCAGGAAAATAAAAATAAAGCCGACAAATTTGAGGCCAGCCGCCAAACCGAAATAGACAAAACGAAACGATGTCACGTTGTACTCCCAGCAAGAGCCTTGCACTCCACATTCCTGTTGCCAGAGCATGCAGGTGGTGTCGATGACGGCGCCAAAGTAAATTGGCGTAGGAATGTATGCTAGAGCGGGAGAGAAGAAGACAACGAACGGTATTTAGCCCATCTTATCAGAGAAAACAGATCTGTAAATGAGCAAGGTGCTTGTTTGCTCCAGGACCAGTTGAGGACAGTGGTTTTCTTGTATTAAGGGACTGTTTTAACTATGGCACATCTTATTACAATATAGGTATTATAAAGACATTCACCAAGTTATAAATACTTTCAATCTTTCAGTTTGCCACTCAGTCAGAATACGTAATTGATTTTTAAGACTGTAAAAAATGTCAATTGCTAAAAAATTCAATCGGGCGATCCTTTTAAACTTAAAAATCAGATTTTGCCATTAAATACTCAAGAGGCTATACTAAGACCCTTTATGAACCACTAAAATGCAGTACACTTAGTTCTTACGGGGTTGGGTTCTAGTCCTCAGGTGCGGGAAGAGTACGAGGAAAACACTGTCCCCTATAAGCCAGAAACCACATCAAATGGCAAACTGAATAAGACATTTGGGGCACAGAAATAACTAAGGCATAAAATTCATCTTTGAAGCTTGGGAAAGGTCTGTGATGAATAGTAGCTTCGTTGTTCAGGCAATGAGATAGACATTTCTTCACTCCCATAAGAAAGAAAGTCTACCCAAGTAGACTTCCTTCACCATATGTTATTCCCTTTGCTGAAATATGCCCCATCCCCAAACTGTTCACCTTACAATCATCTAAACTCCTCACTCACTCGGATGCCACTGTATTCCCACTGCATTTTGTATACACCTTCATTGCACCAACTATCATGTAGCAATGAAAGTGCTTGCGGATTTGTCTCCCATAATTTCCTTGATGGCAGAGGCCAAGTCTTTTATTCCTTGCGTCCCAAGGACCCCTCAGGACAGCCCATGGATCCTCGATGACTTTATAAAAGGAAGTGATCGGAAGGAGCAAGGGAGAAAAGGAGGAAGAAAAGAGAGAAGAGAGGAAGGAAGGGAAGACGGTGGACTAAGTGATGTATTTTTAAATATATTGTATTCATTTCAAATGACGTATGTTCGTTACAATTAAAATGTAACATTACTAAAATACTTATAATTCTCTTTTTGCTTTGGAATTTTGGGGAATGGAAATTGGTTTGTCGGCCCAACTATAGCTTTTTCATAATCAATAGAACTTAAGTCAAGTCTGAATTAAATAGATGCCTGAAATGTCCTCCTTTCACTTATTCCTAACACTGCGACAACCCTCTATTGACTTACCTTTACCTCCAATTCCATATGAAACTACCCCAGCTCCATGACATCAAAGACAAGCAGAGCAAAAAGGAGGACCTATTTTTTTTCTTTCCCTATTCAACTACCCCTTCGCTAAACAAATTTCCTTCTTTGAAAACAACTTCTTAGTCTTCAACAGGAAGTATAAGGCAAGCTTCTTAACTAAATCAAAGCATGCCAGAATTTCCTTTCACCAGCTGGCTTTGAAAAAATGGGACCTTCAAAGTTTTATCAGTACCAAAAAAATAAGCCACCCACTCAATGCAACCAGAAACCTCCGAGGGTGACCGGAGAAAAGTCCCTACTCCCAGACTGGGCCACCAACCACAGTGTAATGATAAATTGAGAATTCCAGAGAAGATTAATGTTTCAGAGGGTCAAATGATACCATTTTAAAGTGTTTCACCCTTCAAAATGGAAATTAAAAATTTAAATCAAAAAACTTTTTTTTTTTTTTTTTTTTTTTGGTCTTGTGGACAACGATACTGATTACTGGAAGAAACAACAGCTGAAGAAAATGACAGACTGCCACTCGTGAATGAAAAAATATGCTTGATGATGGGGAAGTCAATTAAAAAATACGTTGAAATTGATCAAGGCAACGGGCTACTTCACATGATATTTCCCTTGCATTGTCCCAAAACACGAGAGAGTGAGACAGTGTTTGTCAAAATCAGAACGATGTTCTCCACACCCTAATGAATTCTGCCATACACAGACCATGCTAATGACCTTCTCTTGTTAATGAGTAAAGGGAACTCCTGATGTATCAATTTGGGGATATTTCTTTTTTTGCTTTTCAGAATTTTTAATTTCTTTTCTCAGAAAACTCAATAGGTATCCTTTTTGCCTGGCGCAATAAAATTATTGTAAAGAAGTAAGAAATTAAAATCTTCGCAAATAATATGAGTGCCAATTTCCATCACTTTCATGTGAAAAAAGTCATAAAGGGACAAAAATGCCAGGATCATAATAAGCCCATTATAATTGCTTGGTTCAATATTTCTTACGGTACCAAAAACACTCTAGGGAATTTAGTCCACATTTATGCTTATGGTGAAAAAGAAACTGTTCTAAAGTCCGTTGTATTCTGTTTCATCAAACGACAGGACTGGGTAGCTTCTAGTTCAAATCAGAAAATAAGAAAGTTGTGCCCTCACCGCTAACCCATAAAATCCTAGCTACTACTCAGGGTAACAAATGATCAACTTGTCATTCTTTAAAAGACCATGAGAATTTGCCATCTGTACAGAGGAACTAAGGGGCACACGTGGAAATTCAGGAACGTACCAAGTGTTCGCAGTAAAACAAACTGCATGCCCAGCGCGAAAGGTCTCTCCTCATCTTCTACTGACCTACGGTGAAGGGAAAGAAAGAAATGTTTTATAACATTGGCCTCAAGAAAATGAACATCAAATCAACCCTGCTTAGTACAGAGCCAGAGAGCAAGAGCAGCTGTGCCAAAATATTTATTTCCTAGAATTTATTAACAACAGCCAGACAAGACTGCTGAGGTAGCTAAACCGGTGAATGAGTTCTCCCCATTGAAGACTCAAAGAAGTCCTGATTAACTCTGTTTCTGGATAAATACCGGTGGAGGGCCAAAGGTTCATGGTTGAAGGGGCACAATCAGCTCTGAGCTTCTAAAATCAGTTCTGTGAGGGACGCCTGGGAGGCTCAGTGGGTTAAGCCGCTGCCTTCAGCTCAGGTCATGATGTCAGGGGCTCTTTGCTCAGCAGGGAGCCTGCTTCCCCCCCCCCCTCTCTCTGCCTGCCTCTCTGCCTCCTTGTTATCTCTGTCTGTCAAATAAATAAATGAAATCTTTTTAAATAAATAAATAAAATCAGTTCCATGAAAAAATAGATACAATAATTTATCCTAACTACTGTATTCTTTTTTTTCTATTTGCCTATACTTTCCAGAGGGCAGGTGTGTCGACTGAAAGTTATTCCCATAATTTCTCAAAGGAAAGTATAGAGGAAAGAACTTAAAGAAAGAAGTAGAATCCCAAGAAAGGATGCAAAACAAGTCAAACATTAAAAAAAGAGTGAATCCCTCCCACCACCTCATGTTTTTCTTCTTTTCCCAAAACATATGCTCCAAGTAATTCCTATATGGCAGGAAGACTGGAGTCTATTGATCTGCAATTAGCAAAGATTAAAGGGCTCTTTTTCTGAAGTTTTGGGTTAGAAGCCAGCTGGTGATTTGCCATGACATGAGCAGCCCTAATCTGGGTTATTTAACATCTCTTGCAGAATTAAAGTTTAAAGAATGAGATTATTAAGGATTCATTTTATAAAATGATGAAGTGCCTGATCTTTTCTGTGCTATACACGTTGAGTTCTAGGTAAAGTATGTCCACTTCCCCAGGACCCACGCACCTGCCATCTTCGCCCCACCTTCCTTATCTTTTCCTAGCAATTTGCCCCATGCTGCACACACCATTGTCACTCTATAAGTATCCGTTGTTGGAGGAATTGAGAGATTCAACCAATGGGCCTTCCCACCTGGTGCTGTTATCATACATCTAACTCAACATCCCATAAAGAAAAGAAGCCAAAATGTGCAGAAGCAGCAGCAAACAGGCCAAATGTCCTGCTAAGAATGACATCCCAGCAAGTATGACCACCAGGTGCCCAGCATTGGGGGGTGCTGAGAAGCCAGGGAAGAGGTAAAGGGAGAATGAGGACTGATTTCCTTTCCTCCTCACTCCTTCGTTGCACTGCCTCCGCTGGTCCCCTGATGCTCTTCTGGGGGCATGCATTTCTTTCACCATGCTGTCCCCTTCCCTCCTTTGCCCACTGCAGCTTTTACTGCAAATGCCAACACACTGATCTGAATGGGTCCGCGTCAATATTTTTAACAGGACTTCCATCAAAACAATGCCTGTGTTCTCTTATAAGCAAAAAAACCACAAACGGGATACCTAATAAAACACAGCATGAACAGCTGAAAAATGAATCTCCCAGTATGTCCTTTCCTTGGTTCAACTCCAAAACTTTATATGATCGTAAAATTCACAAAATCTGCATTTTGAACTGCAGGCCCAGCGTGAAACGTCCACTGATCCTGGAGGCACTATCTACCTACCGGGTTGGAGATAATACTCTTTGCTGTACGCAAGACTTAGAGACTTCGCCAAATGACTTCCTGCCCCGTCTGGAGGCAGGCTCCTTGTGGCTAACATGGTGACAGCTTTCAGCTCCTGAACTTGAACCATTTAAGGCACAGACTTCAGGAACCAAAGGCACCCCAAAGAAGTTTCACTAAACTGCAAACCTAGAATCCCTCTGAATAAAGAACATTCTGGGGTATGAAACGTTACAACCTTCCATTCCCTTCCTGATGTGGGAAAACACTTCTCTTAATAAATTCAACAAGCAAAGGTCTGAGTGCTTCCCTGTACAATCTAACTGTGCTTTCCTCTCCACCTTACTACACCAGTCCCAGCTTGGAAGGCGTACTCTGGCCATTCTCAGTGTACACCCCTGCCCCCTGCCACCAGGCAAGCAGAGTGCTGTTCTCACCTGAGTGTCACTATGATGGCTGACGGCTGGGCGCATGCTGTGATGAAGGTGACAATGAAGAGAAAAATTAAGAATGGGATAAGGGTATTGCAGGCCCGTTTGCACTTCCCGGACACAGCATAGCCGTTCTCGTTGAGATAGGTTTTGACAATAACCACACGGAGCTGACCTCGCTGTCCCACCGTGGGTGGAGTGATCACTTGCCGGCTTTGGACACAGGTGCATTCTGTGTAATTCCTTATCTAAGGGATAGCAAAGATGGGTTGTGAGCCAACCTAAAGCATAGGAAAATCAGGACAAAGTCAAATGCTCTAAAATAGCTCTAGTATTTAAGGATGGGTAATATTTGCTGAGCGAAATAAGTCAAACAGAGAGAGACAATTATCATATGGCCTCACTCATATGTGGAACATGAGAAACACAACAGAAGCTCATAGGGGAAGGGAGGGAAAGCTGAATGGGAA
Source organism: Mellivora capensis (assembly GCA_004024625.1). NCBI lineage: Eukaryota > Metazoa > Chordata > Mammalia > Carnivora > Mustelidae > Mellivora > Mellivora capensis. The sequence continues at coordinate 19,077 of PISX010022516.1, read as the reverse complement.
GAAATCAGAGAGGGAGACAAGCCATGAGAGACCTTGAACTCTAGGAAACAAACTGAGGATTGCTGGAAGGGAGGTAGGTGGGGGCCGATGGGGTAATTGGGAGATGGGCAAGTGATGTGATGAGCACTGGGTATCACACCCAACTGCTGGGTCACTGAACTCTGCGTCGGAAACTAATGATGTGCTGTATGTTGGCTAATTGAATTTAAATTTTTAAAAATATGCATAATATTTAACTGAAAATACAGCCTCATTGCTAACAGTAATGATTAACGTGTGCATCCAACAGTCTGCTGGCCAAATTTGGTCTGCTGGCCAGATCGTTTAAACCCAAACTTTTATAAGGAGCTTTCAGCACTCTGTTCTACAGCGTTCACATTCCATATGCTCAGTTTGGGCGCAACTATATCCTGCTTCCACTGCTGTGCAATTCTTGGGCTGTCTGATTAGAGAAGCCCCTCGAAACAGGAACCAAGCTTTCTGCTTACTTGGGCCCACTAGAGCACCTGGCATCAGCCTGGACACAGCGTAGGACCTAACGTAAATATCTGTGAAATAAATGCAGAGAACACGCGACGCAGCCGTGATGACTCCAAGGCCAAGACCAGGGAACGTATCATTGACTGTCTCGTTTGAAAAAAGCTAATTCAAGGAACTAAAAAGATATGTCAAATAAAAGCAGCCAATTAATCTTTCTGTCTCTTATGTTGTTTTTACTGAACAGACATCAGCTTGAACTCCCTGTCACTGTGAGCTCTCAGCCACTTAGAGAAGCAGGAGCAACAAATATGAGAATGGGATGCCATTTGGCCATCTGTGCTCCAGGGACTGCTGGCCTCTTTTTAGGAATGAGGACTGTGCATTAGAGGGACTCTAATGTCCCTCGCTCACTCCCAGGGAGGGACTTAGCCACTGAGAACAGATCTTGTTGTCTCTTCCAACGTGGCACTCACCAATTATATAATGGGGAGCCAGCAACAGGATTTCTCAATTTACCAGTATAGCTTAAAACTCAGAAATCAAATATGACAAACCCAAAACATACAGTCAATGGTCTAATCCCTTAACACCTACACAATACAAGCCAATGCACCTTAACTTTTTAATTAAAGCAGCCTCCTACAATCTGTTCTCATGCAAAGAATGAAATCAGGCTCAGTAAAGAACTGAGTGGAATATGAAAACCTCCCACAGTATTACAGCCTATTTATAATTCACAGGGAAGGGAATTCTCAAAATAGCCTATTCTTGAACTGACAGAAATATCTTTACTCTGAAAGTGAAAGAAAGAGAGAGAGAGAGAAAGAGAAAGTTTGAACTCATATTCTATGAAAAATAGCCATTGCCCATCTTTGCTGACTCTGATCAGAGAAGGTGCTCGCCTATTCTCTTCTGCCAGCACCAAATGTGGTCATCTTGACCTTCAAATGCATCGCAAGGGCCCTGGCAGAGTAAGAAACGAGAGGCCTAGCATTCAACCTTATCGCGTTTCACTGAGCTGGCACAGAATGTGAAGTGAGAGAGGGCTGATATGGAAATAAGTCACTGCCCCCACATGCTCCATTCATCCCTGGAAGAAAGAAAATGATAGCATTGGATAATTTTCTTTCCTCTGGCTTTTTGTCAAGATGTACTTTGTAGGTTATTGGAAATTTCTTGAAAAGAGGAATGGAAGCCACGTGTTAGCCTGTGAATCCTAACATGTCCTTGTCACAGGATGTTGGATCAACAACAGTACAGGAACTTGCGAAAAATACTCACCCCAGTACTAAGATTACCACTGTTAACACAGCCAGCCAGACAAGGGTTAAAGTATGTAATTCCATCTGATCCGCAGACTGGCTCATACTCGTGTATCTTACAACCACAATTAACATTGCAGCTTCCTGTCAGGTTCCTGTGAGGCATGGTGAGAGAAGGTCTAGAGAGGGAAAAAGCAGGTCATGAGCAACATTTGCTAAAATAAAACTCTAAAGAAAGTTCTCGACATGAAGTAGTTTGTCCATTTTAGAGAAGCTAGTCCCATTAGATCAAAGCTATGGTATTGTAAAGTAACCACACCTTGGATAATTACCATTTATTATCATTTTAAACAAAGCACCAAAAAAAGTTTCAATCTTCTGGTACCATAAAATTAAGACTTCTGTATCAAATTATCTATCATGCCTCAATTCTGCTTTCCATCTTGATGCCACAGATCTGGGCTCAGCTGTTCTAACCCCTGTGTAACTACTCGCTTATTGTGGACATTAAGCTCTCTGTCTAAACAAACGCAGACCTTGATTTCTTTAACTATGAAAGAGAGGAAACACTCTCCTTTGCCAGATCAATAACACCATTAGGAGGGCACAAGCAAAATCCATCCATCACAGTTGTCGACACAGGTTCCTCTGACCAAAAACTTGAATTGTTCTGGAAGAAATTATCAAAGAAAGACATGGGACTCTAGAAAGTGAGTCATAAGTGATTTTCAAAGAAGAACGGGAATCCCATCACGAGTTTTGATTCAAACGACCAGAGAGGAATGAATGATTCAGTCCTTCCTTCAGAATGCCCGGATGTGGATTCACAGTTAAAGTGGTAGGTTTTGTTTTCTCATAAGATCATGATGTCTGATTCAAAGAAATGATACGATATGAAAAGTTCCAATACAATTGATCTAGGCAACAAATATAAAAGACAGGGGGAGCAAGTAAGGATACAGGGCTGGGGAGAGAAGTAGAAGAAAATGCTGTGGAAGAGAGGAGGCAGGCAGGGACCCATAGAAAAATGAAAGGGGCTCTCCAGTGACCTCTTTCCTTGGCTTCTATGACCACTATTTTTGTCACTGATGAAATACTGTTCCCAAAACCACATGAGTAATAGCAGATCCATCATTCATCCACCCATCCAACAATATTCTAGAATGTCTCTTACATGCCAGAACTTATCTTTAATGCCTCTGTTGAATAACCACTCCTCATCCCAACTCTGTGTGTTAGTCTACACACATAAAGCATATTTGTTCAAAGGTGTCTCTCCTGTGTCCTCTTTTACACGTTGATAACTGAGTCCTCAAATTTTAATTAAAGGAAAAAATTCATAGCCATATTCAAACCTTATCAAGAGGGTCACCTGGGTGACTCAGTTGGTTAAGTGTCTGCCTTCGGCTCAGGTCATGATCCCAGGGTCCTGGGACTGAGTCCCACACAGGGCTCTCTGCTCACAGGGAGCCTGCTCCCTGCAATCCTTCTTCCTCTGCTCCCCTGCTCCTGCTCTCTCTATCATAAATAAATAAATACATAAATAAATAAATAAATAAATTCTTTTAAAAAACTTATGAAGAAAGGCTTCTAAGGAGGCAAAGTGAAATAGACTCTGTTCTTCATTTATGTGACTCTCAGAAGAAATTCTGTCATAAAACTTTGATGATTACGTCCACAAACTCTTGGATTCATATTATTTTGTTGTATGCTTTTAAAAATATGTGATTCTAGGCCAGCAATTCTCCACAGGGGCAATCTTGTTCCCTAGGGGACATTTTTGGTTGTCACAACTAAGGGGCCAGAAATGCTTCTAGACATGCTCCAATACACAGAACCACCCCACACCACTCCCACATACAACAACCCTGATGATTACATTTGTGCCCTCATGCACAATTTAAACCCCCACACAACCCCCGCATGACTCCCATTGCCCAAGTCTTAGTGGTCTTGAGGATGAGATGAGAAAGCCTATTCTAGACCTACTACTACATCCCACAAATGACTAAATGGAGGTCCAGAGAGGTCAAATGATTCACTTTAATGCTGATTAGTGCTGTCTTAACTGGTACCATATGAAAAGTATTCTGTGTCCATTACTGTTCTCTTTGCTAGTTCTTCAAGAGCTACACTGCAAGCCATGACCAAATAAAAGGGGTTTTATATGTCTGCATGCTTCATCACTAAAAGTGACAGGCTCGGGCTCCTGAGTGGCTCAGTGGGTTAAAGCCTCTGCTTTTGGCTCGGGTCATGATCCCAGGGTCCTGGGATCGAGCCCCACATCAGGCTCTCTGCTCTACAGAGAGCCTGCTTCCTCCTCTCTCTCTGCCTGCCTCTCTTGCCTACTTGTAATCTCTGTCAAATAAATAAATAAAATCTTTTTTTAAAAAAAGTGACAGGCTCCAAATCCATACACTATAGTTCTTACTGTTGCTATTAAGAAGTTATAAGGAATTTCTTATTAACAGCATGATTCATATTCATTTATGACCACCACAAGCTTCCAAACACCTCTCTTTCATGGGTATGTCCACTCAAGAGAAAGGAATCTAGGAGAATACAAACAGATGCTCAAAACCCACTGACGACAGGAAGCAAAAGCTTTCCTGAGTTCCAGAAACAGAGACCCAGTCCCAGGTCACGTTGGGTATGTTGCTTTTCTCACGAGAACATGATGTCTAAAACAAAGAAATGATCCAATAAGGCTCTAAGAAAATCAAAACAGGCAACAAATATAAATAGCAGTGAAAAGAAGTGGGCATTCATGAGAAAGTCATTAGGGGAAAAGGCCAGAGTGGCACAAAAAAGGAAAGATACCAACATGGTTAAGACTCTACACGGTTCGGGGGCGCCTGGGTGGCTCAGCGGGTTTAGCCTCTGCCTTCGCCTCAGGTCATGATCTCAGGGTCCTGGGATCAAGCCCCACATCGGGCTCTCTGCTCAGCGGGGAGCCTGCTTCCTCCTCTCTCTCTGCCTGCTTCTTCTCTGCCTACTTGTGATCTCTGTCAAATAAATAAATAAAATCTTAAAAAAAAAAGATTCTACACGGTGCGGATTTTACAAAAGAAATATAATTTAAAGAGTAATAATGTCTTGTTTGACTATCACTCACTTTCCAGAAAACAGGCTGGGTTATAATAAGGGTATAAACATGAATAACACTAAGCAACCGCTCATTAGCCTGAAGGGAACCCACCACGGGAGGACAAATGCACAAGAGCCGTGGGACACCACACCTCCACTGTGCAAAGGGACTGTGCATCACGTTTCCAATAACTAAAGCATTTCTGGCAAGTTAGCTTTGCAAGTAAAAGGCTCCTGGCAGCTCAGAGGCAAGGTAAGTGTTCATTTCCAAGTGAAGAAAAAGACCTCACGGGGATGCCTGGGTGGCTCAGTCAGTTAGTTAGATGTCTGCCTTCAGCTCAGGCCATGATCCCAGGACCCTGGGATTGAGTCCCGCATCAGGCTCCCTGCTCAGGGAGGAGTCTGCTTCTCCTTCTGCCTGCTGCTCCCCCCCGCCCCACCGCTTGGGCGTCCTCTCTCCCTCTTTGACAAATAAATAAATAAAATCTTAAAAGAGAGTGAGAGAGAGAGAGAAAATAGAAAAAGGCTTCACTAACAACTGGACCAACAAACAACCGAGGGGTCCAAGATGCAAGCCTGAAAGTCACGCATGAGATCTTACCTGTAAGAATTGCAGAATTACAGAACTAGACAGATGGGAGCAGTCTCTGAGATCATCGAGTACCACTTGCTGGTTTTAAAGAAAAAGAAACTGTGAGAGATGTAACGACATGCCCGCCATCATTGAGGCTTCAAGAAAACCAGCCACAGGGAGACCAAGGGAACAAAAAACGGAAAATGAGCAAGTTTGTCGCCCAGTCTTTATCAAATCAATTGCTTGAGGATCAACATTTATTTAAAGTAATATAGTAATATATAAAAATCAAACAGATCATGGTTTAACATAAGTCATAATGTCCACCATGGGGCCATTACAGCTGTGTAAGTAAGGACACAGTTGCTCTCAAATTTATCTCTCTGTCTCTGTCTCAATCCCTCTCTCTCTCACTAGTGTGGGCACAAGCACACATACACACACACACACACACACACACACACACACACACAAAGTATGTCAAATCACTCCACCACAAGACCTAAAGAATACTTGGACCTCCCCATCTGACATATTTCTACAGGTCACTGCAAATCAAAGAGGAGCCCCCTAGCCATCTTTCCGCCTCCCCTTAAGTGTCTCCCTATTAAGAAACTTGACAAGTGGGGCACCTGGGTGGCTCAGTGGGTTGGGCCGCTGCCTTCGGCTCAGGTCATGATCCCAGGGTCCTGGGATCGAGTCCCGCATCGGGCTCTCTGCTCAGCAGGGAGCCTGCTTTCCTCTCTCTCTCTCTGCCTGCCTCTCTGTCTACTGTGATCTCTCTCTGTCAAATAAATAAATAAATTTTTAAAAAAAAAAGAAAAAAAAAGAAACTTGACAAGTGGGCATCCATGCATCTTATGCTCAAGTCACATGGATTAGAAGAATATGATTCATGTAGCTAATACTCTTTTAGCACAATATACTAATCACCAAGAAAAAATTGATATCTTTCTCATAATATCTTAATCGCTATCAATTTATCTCAACCTTCAAGAAGATTTCAATTAGAATGTTTCCTCTTGATTCCACTTAATTTTTGGCTTCATATTAAAATGCTTCCCTGGCTATATATAGCTGTTCAATTTCAGGTTTATAATTATTATTATTATCATCATAATCAAAGTTATCATTTAAAACTAACATTTACATAGCCCTATTTTTACTCCAGGAATTGTGTACCAAGATCTCTATATAAATTACCTCATTTATTCCTCATGAGAATTAAAATTATTATGACTGTGCCTTCATCTTTTAGATGAGGAAATTGAATATTGGAGAGGATAGATACTGTCAAAGTTCACAAAGCTAGTAAGAGCCAAAAACAGATCGAATCATATACATATAACCTGCAGCTTTTTGTTTGTTTATTGTGTTTTTTCTTTTCTTTCTTCTCTCTCTCTCTCTTTTTTTTTTTTTTTTTTTAGAGAGGAGGAGGGTGCCTGGAGGGGAGAGGGAGAGAGAGAATCTCTAGAAGGCTCCACATCCAGCGGAGAGTCTGATGCAGGGCTCGATCTCACAACCCTGAGATCATGGCCTGAGCCATATCAAGAGGTGGACGCTTAACCCACTGAGCCACCCGGTGCCCCTTCCTGCTATTGGAATTAGGAAGTGTGTTTGGCTTCACCTGTGTGTCTGTATTTCACACAGGCATGTCAGAATCATCTCAGAGCTGTAAGAGTCAGGATTCACTGTGAACACTGTGGCTTAAATAAGACTTTATATAAACACATTGCATAATGTGAATTCCTTGCTCTTTACCTTTTCTTCAAGTAATTTTTTTTTTAAATGGAGTTAAATCTGATTTCCATGTACGGAATTGTTCAATGGTACCGAGTCTTGATAAATCATTTAATAATGCTAGCTTTATTATCTTTCATTTATCAAGTGTCATCTCTTTGAACTTAAAACTAAGATCGATTATGTCATCTTCTGGTTGAAATTACTTTGGACTTGAATTATTGGGCCAGAACTTTTCCAAGGATGATTTCTTGAGCTGTGAAGTGACAAGGAAGCATTTTCTCAGTTTTCTGTGTTTGGAGAGATCCACCAAGTTCAACCAAGTCCAAAATCTCAAAGGTAGGGATTTTTCCCTTAAGTTATTTCTCTCAATAGAGTTTTATTGAGCCAAAGTGCTAAGACTACAGAAATTCAATAGAGCCTGCTAATTCAGACCTTTGTTGCAACTTTTCCAAAATGCATGTCATCCTCTTTGTCATCACTCCTGCTCCTGCCATATGGTGTATGTAGGTAGTACTCTACTACCAGCTCTCCAGATACCTAGCATGTCTGGCCAATCACTTCTAAATTCTCTAATGAAACCATTCATCTCTTCATCTGTGTCTCACAGACAGTTTAACCTACTGAAGTTTTCTGCTATTATTTAAAGCTTTGGGTGCCATCCAAGACCTCTTATTTATTATAGAATATGTAGAATATAGAATTCTAATACATATATTCGAAATTAGAATTAGAATTAGAAAATAGAATATATTTAGAATACAGGCTATTTAGAATATAGAATATAGAATTATTATAGAATATATATGTTATATATAGTAATGTATTTATTATTATAGACATTATTAATTTTAAAAGAAATTCCGGAGAAATAGAGGACAGTTTACAAGAGATGTTAAGTAGGTGTATCTCTGGATTATCCTAGCTACTTTTATTAGTAAGCTTATAGTTCATTTATATATATATATAGATATAGATATATATAGAGAGAGAGAATATATATATACACACATACATACATATATACATAAATTTATCTGACATACTTCTACTGTTCACTGTAAATCAAAGAGGAGTCCCTTAACCATCTTTCTGCCTCCCCTTAAGTGTCTCCCTATTGAGAAACATGACAAGTGGGCATCCATGAATCTTAATGCTCAAATGTGTGCTGGGAATGTAACTGAGTTGGGAATGGGCCAGGATATTAACCAGAGTGCCTAGGATCTTTCACTATGAAAAATCATCAAATTCTCAAATCTGAATTTCTTTCTTTCAATTTTTTTTATTGTGATTAGAATACTGACCATGAGCTCTACCCTCTTGCAAATTTTAAGTGTTCAATACAGTGGTGTACAGCAGATCCCTAGGACTTATTCCTCTTAATTGACTGAAACTTGATGTCCATTGACTAGTAACTCCCCATATTCCACTTCCCCAAGCGACTGTCCTGCCTTAACTATTTTAGATACCTCATAGAAATAGAATCATTCTTCAGCTGTCATTCTGTAACTGGCTTATTTCACCTAGCATGATGTCCTCAGGGTTCATCCATTTTGCCACATATTACAAAATTTCTTTCTTTTTTAAGCCTGAATCGTATTCCATTGGATGTATACACCACATTCTCTTTATCCATTCACCCATCGATGGACGCTTAGGTTGTTTCTACATCTTGGTTGTCAAATCTGAATTTTCTGGGGAAACCACTAACAACATGCCAGGTTCGTTCCGCAAAAAGACTGTGATTCCATCTTGGCTCAACAGGAAAATTTCATTTTTCTAAAACATCTCAACTCCACAGCTGGTATTCAGGTGCCTCTTGAGCATTTGATACTAATTGAAAGATGGATCATCATGAAGATTCACCCTGCTGGTGAACCCGGAGCTTCTCATACAAGCTTTAATAAATGGAGGTGGCCTATACACTGCGCTTGCTTCTTTGCGTTGCTTTTTCTTCTTTCAGAACATTTTAATAATGAAAAGCACTGCATTCAGGATCAGAGAAACCTGGCTTCAAATTCTAGTTCTCCCATTTTCTGACTGTGTGACTCAACAAGTTATTTAATCCTTCTGAGTTTCTTTCTCTTATTCCAAATGAAAAAAAAAACCCAACATTTTAAATAGTTATTTATCAGGCCCCTGGGTGGCTCAGTTGGTTAAGCAACTTCTTCAGTTCAGGTTATGATCCTGGAGTCCCAGGATCAAGTCCCACATCAGGTTCAAGTCTGCTTCTCCATCTGACCCTCCCCCCACCATGCTCTCTCTCATTCTCTCTCTCTCAAACAAATAAAATCTTTAAATCATTATTTATCAATTGCTTATTATATATGGGTTTTCTCCTATTTTATCCTTTCTATATTTCTGAGAGATTGGTACTGTTATTAGCCCATCTTAATGACGAGGGAATAGAGGCAGAGAGGGTAAGGAATGCGCCAACCACTTTATTCAGTCCCCGCGGCAGTTCAATAAGATTCTATCTGTCAGTATTTTCACCTTAAAGATGTGGAAACCAAGCACAGAAAATTAACTAATGTGCCCATTCTCACACAGCGGGGTTTCATTCAGTCCTCCTCCTTATTAACTGAGGACTGTGGGCCCATCACTTCATCTCTAAGCCCAGTTTCTTTAATTAAAACATGGATAATCATGCACACAGTAAAGTAATGTTGTAAGCATTATATAAAAAAGATATACATAAACAGGTGCCAATTACCACACCTGAGCCAAACAGATGCCTAACAAAGACTCCCCTTTTCACTGCCACTCCCTTCATCTCTCTCTTTGTTGGCTTTAAAGGAGAAAAAAAAATCCCATATGAAGCCTCAAAATCATACAGAACAGAAAACAGTTCTTACTTAACAGGCCAACTCATACTAATGAGCAGGTTGTACACTGCACAAGAGGACCCAGCCACAGGAAAAAGTAGAGACTGAAATGTAGCTCACACCCTCCTTGGAGAACGGGTCCCCTTATTCCTCACACAAACAGAACTGCTACTCTAAAAGTGCCAAGCCTGTTCACCTATACCATCTACAAAGTGTTTATACTAATTCAATCTTACTATACTATCAGTGTTAGTATACTATCTTCCTAGAAGTATTTGGGAACCCAGAGGAATTTTCCAAGGAAACTGGGTTTTTTATTTTGCTGATTTATAAACTTTGCTTGAAGTCAGGCTGCAAATACTGGATCCTTGGAGCAGCCTTCAGAACATCTACTCAAGTTTTTCTTCATTAAACACAATTAAATGAGAAGAAGTATACCATAAATCATGGATTTAGATGTGGATGTAGATGTTATTCTCATCAAGTTCTTACAAGTTTAACATCACTAGATGAATAACATCCCTGCATAGAGTTAGATGACAGATATTCATTCATCTTTTAAAGAAGAAAAGGGAATTTAAAGAAGAAAAGCTTCATATGATCTAGAAGAAAAGAGAGAAGAGACAAGAAACTAACGTTTTGGGGGCGCCTGGGTGGCTCAGTAGGTTAAGCCTCTGCCTTCAGCTCAGATCATGATCTCAGGGTCCTGGGATCGAGCCCCACACCAGGCTCTCTACTCAGCAGGGAGCCTGCTTCCCACTCCCCCTCTGCCTGCCTCTCTGCCTACTTGTGCGCTCGCTCTCTCTCTCTCTCTCTCTCTGTCAAATAAATAAATAAAATCTTAAAAAAAAAAACTAACATTTTCAGCACATACTATGTGCTGGATACTGCACTAGGAAATATCAGAAAACCTCCTTAATACAATCCTCAAAACCAAAACCACAAACATTTGTTTAAAATATTGGAATGCTTCAAACTGGAGATTGAGGATGGAAAAAAAAGAGACGCTGATTTCTCATTTTTTACCCTTCCGAAGTATTTTAATTTTTCAACTACATATGTTTTACTTTAATTATGCTTGCAACCTGGTGGGACTGACATTATCACCAATTTAATAATGAGGAAGCCAACACTCAACAATATTTGGCAGTTTTCTTACAAGGCCACACAGCTAGAAAATTGATGGCTCTGGTCCTATTCTTTGAAAACAAACCCATCTTTGACAAAGGAGTTTGGAGGGGGGGAAGTGGAGATGAGGTCAAGAAGTTCTTTACTGGGACCTCTGTTTTCTCACTAATACAGATTCTGGGATGCCCAACAAGAAAATCAAGACTAAGATAGAACACTTCAAGAAAAGAATTTTTTAAAATGTAGTCATCATGGGGGATAGGAAAGGAAGCTGAGTAGGGCCAAGAAATGGATTGCTCAGCAAAGAAGAGGGCCTGCTAAGATTGGAACTCATAAATTTGTAATGGTGCCAATCAGCACAATTATATAATTTTTGCCCATAGTGCTGGAGAGCCCAGAGTCAGTTGATTCAGGATTGGCAAGACAGATACAGTGCGAAGCAAGGGCTTCGAAATCTTGAGGGGACTTGTAGTTTAAAAGCAGGTAAGACAGTGAGTCTGCCTTCCCTCCCTGCTGAGAATGCACTAAAAATTAAAGCAAGAAAGATTAAAAGGAATAAAGCTAGCAATGAGGAATGGAAAGTGACACCAAATGTCATGAAATTTCATGAAATTTGCAAGTGGATAGGCATAAGTTAATGTGATGAGCAGATCCCCTACCTTGGAGGACAGCCAGACTGCCCCCATTAACCCTCCACAAGGATCCAGAAGGTTCTGTGCTTAACATCATCAGATGTGGCAGAAGCCAAAGGTGAGGATGAAGCTGAGGCTTGAGGGAGAGAAAATTGTATTGTTGGGCCCTTCCTTTCTCATATTCACTCACCTCCACTCCCACATCAGAGCCTAGACATTCTCCACAAAGCTCTTCTCTAAAGATATCGAAAGAAATTTAAAAAGCTAAAATTCCCTCATTTTTGTAGGGGGGGTGAGGGTGGGGCACATAACCTGAAGGGTGATAGACTGAGTCTTGTCGACCTGTAGAGTCCAGAATAAACAAACAGAAAAACTCACTCTTAACGTTAAATGGCAAAATGTGAGGCATAAAAACAAAGTAAAGAGAAAAATCTAATTATATATACAGATCTGAGAAGATATTTCTCCTTAAAAGGACAGAAAATGTTATGAAAAGGGCATACTCAGAATACAACAAAGAAAAAGAGTTCTTCTCAAAATAAAGAAAATTTACATAAAGAATAGAAAACAAAGTATGGAAGAATCTCTCATAGCGAAGGACAGAGGAAAGATGAGAGAGCAAACCACACATCCAGGCAACCAGGCTGTAAATCTCAGCGTTGGATTAGCAGGAGTCCTGGTGAGTGCACAGAAAATGGAGAGAGTGAGTAAAGCTATAGAAAAAGAAAACTTCTCTGGGGTAAAGAAGACAGACGTGTTAGCGTAAGATGGCTCAGAGGGTGCCTAACGTAATGAACAAAGTCCTGGGCCAAAAAGCATTAATTTGTTCATTCCTTCCCTCATGCAACAAAGGTCCTGCATTGCTTCAGATGGGGGGGTTGCAACTATCATGGAGACCACTATGGTAATTGTTCTCGAGGAGCTCATAGTTTAGAAACAGGAGGCATGAGCAGAGCAAATAATTAAATGAGGGAATTTCAGCTAGTGCTAAGTGCTACAAGGAGAAATGATGGGATAAAGAATGAGGGGAGAGGGCACCTGGGTGGCTCAGTTGGTTAAGTGTCTGTCCTCGGCTCAGGGTCCTAGGATCGAGTCTCACATTGGGCTCCCTGCTCAGTGGGGAGTCTGCTTCTTCCTCTGCCCTTCTCCCCAACTTGTGCACCTTCTCTTCCACTAAATAAATAAATAAATAAAATCTTAAAGAAAAAAAAAAAAGAATGAGAGGTGAGCGGGCTCCCTTAGATTGGGCAGGGAGGGGCAGCCTCTCTGAAAAAGTGACACGGGAAGGGCCCAGCCAAGACAGAATCAGAGGGAGAAGCATTCCTTATGAAGTTTCAGAATACCCTGAATAAAAAAGTTCCTAAAAACTTTCAAATAAAGTTGGCCACAGACAAATGAGAGCTAGGACTGGAGTTAAATTTCTTATCTGTGGGGTAGGAAAAGAAGAAAAGAAACAAGATGGGATAGGGAGGGAGACAAACCATAAGTGACTCTTAATCTCACAAAACAAACTGAGGGGTGCTGGGGGGAGGGGGGTCAAGAGAGGGAGGTGGGTTAATGGACATTGGGGAGGGTATGTGCTATGGTTAGTGCTGTGAAGTATGTAAACCTGGCAATTCACAGACATGTACCCCTGGGGATAAAAATACATTATATGTTTATAAAAAATAAAAATAAATAAAAAATAAAAAATAAAAGAAAAAAATTCTTATCTGCAACATTAGATGCTAGAAGACAAAGCAATGGCTTCAAAGTTCCCAGAAAAGCAATTTTTAACCTATAATTTTATACCCACTCAAACCATCACTAAATGTGAGAGAAGACTAAAGATACTAATACACTGATGGGCTCAGAAAGTTTTACTCCCACATACTGTTTCCTCCAACGGCATCTGGGTATTTTTCTCCAGCAAAACAAGGAGTCAACAAATAAACAAATAAATAGTGGATACAATTGAGATCTATGAAAGGAAATCCCAGGATATAATTTATGTCCAGTGAGCAATTAGTCCAATTGAAGCAAGATCATGGAAAAAGAAGAATTCAAAAGAAAAAGAAGAATTCAGTAAAACAAAGGATATGTTGAAAACTTTAAAAAATATACATGACCATGGGAAAGGCCAGTAGTCAGGGAAAGAAAGGGTCTTTAGAACTCAAGGACAGACAACACAAGAAAGAGGGTGATCCAAATATGATACAACTTTAAGCAGATTCCCATCCCCACCCTAGATAGTATATAACTACTCTTTCCTCAACCTCTTTATTTTCTGGAGAAAATGAACCAAAGTCTATGGACTTAAGAGCCTTATACATAAAGGAGACCTTTGATGAGGTACTAGAATGGTAGCAGAGGAATTAGGTAAAAGTCTGCAGAGTGAACAGAAGGACCCAGGCACTTTCCCATCACCACCCCACACTCTTAGCTCTAGTATGACAGCAGGTAGGCTTACAACCCTGAACCCACCCCAACAAAGCTGCAACCAGAGACAGGAGAATCCTGTTCCTGAGAAGCCAAAGCAACCTAGAGCTAAGACCTTGGGTTCTGACGCCAGCACCCCAACGAAAATGCCACTTCCTCCCCTCCTGTTACCCGACAGTAAGATCCACCAAATGGCAAGCTCTGCCATCAGACACAGAGCACCTACCCAGCTTTTTAAATGCGTGTTCTTCCATACTAAGAGAAAGCTAAGGGTCACCAGAAATGTAAGGGAAACTTCCAACATAATTGAGGTAGCAAAATAAATAGACAGCAACTATTCAGAGGACATAGACAATCCAGGAAGGAAAAGAAATGCTCAATCATGTTGGAGAAGTAACAGAACATATTCCACACCTGAAGCAAGAAACAATCAAAAATCAGGAAAGAAACTTGGAAGTTAAAAGTACAATATCCAGGGGCACCTGGGTGGCTTTGTGGGTTAAGCCTCTGCCTTCAGCTCAGGTCATGATCTCAGGGTCCTGGGATCAAGTCCCGCATTGGGCTCTCTGCTCGGCAGGGAGCCAGCTTCCTCCTCCTCTCTCTCTGCCTGCCTCTCTGCCTACTTGTGATCTCTGTCAAATAAATTTTTTTTAAAATTGTAAAAAAAAAAAAGTACAATATCCAAGATAAAGATTTAGCAGAAGACTGAAAAAATAAAGCATAAGAGACCTTTCCAAAAAGTAGGGCAAAAGAATGAGATAAAATAGGTGATAAAGAATAAATAGAGGACCAATGAAGGAGAGAGAAGAGAAAAAGTGATGAGAAAAGAGTAACAGAATTTAAATTAAAAAAAAGAAAGAAAGAAAGAAAAGAAACCGAACTGAAGGACACAGTTTCCAGACAATAAAGACAAGTGCTCAGGAGGGGGTAGGAAAAAAACCCATTCCAAACTACATCATGGTGAAATTCAGAAATACCAGGAGTAAATTGGAAGCTCCTAGAAGGGAAAAATAGGGCGCATGTGAAAGACTGACAAAAACAAAGGCCAGATTTCCCACAATAGCATGAAAAATCAGATGATAAGGGAGTAATAACCTCAAAATTCTGAGTGAAAATGATTCATCCAATCAAAAATTCTTTACCTAGCCAACTTGACAATCAAATATAATAGGTTTTTTTTTTTTAGCTATTTCATGAAAAACCTTCAAAAACAAAATTGACAGCCTGCCTAGCCTTCCTGTAGCTACTGGAGGAATGTGTTCTCACAAAATGAGGAGGGAGCCAAAAAACAGACATCCACAGAGACCAAGGAACAAAGGATAGATACAGACAGAAGCCAATGGGATTCCCAGGGTTATAGCTGGGCAGCAGGCCCAGAGATCCTTGTGTCCAGATTGGAGCATGGGCACTGGGGCTCTGATTTAGAGGACTCCAAGGGGTGGGAAGTGGAATCAGGAGTTCATCAGACAGGTGAAAAATCACAGCAAGATATTTTGAGCCCTCAGAGAGTATGAGGAGCCAGACACACATTCAGAGAAAACAAAGATAATGAAAATAAGACAATTACAAATTCCAGGAAAATCAATGCTCTACAAAAGAGGAAAGCTCATCATGACACACCACTTGTGCCTCAGCAGTTAATAATACTGTCATAATCAAACACGAGAAATATCAAAGGAGGATTTGACCACAGTATATGAAGGGAAAAGAGCACACCTCATTTACTAAGGTAGGAAGTCATAAATAATGTCCCAATTTGGTTAACTTATACATTGTGTCTAAAAAACATAGAGGTGAATACCAGAAGAGACAGCTAAAAAGAATTTTAAAATTACAGCCCTAGGAAGCAGGGTTGGTTAGGAGACTGTTGATTTTTTGCTTCTAACTTCTTCATTCTATTTGTTTTCCAGTTGTAATAAAAATAATTCGATAGAAGTAGAAATCATTCTTAATTTATTAGTGATGACTGATAACAAGAGCTAACTTTCAGGGAGCACTTGCTGTGGGCCAGGCTTCGAGCTGAGAGCTTTACACATGTTATCCATACTATTCTTGCCTGTAGCCTTGAAAGTGAGTCCCATTGCTGGAGACTAAATATTTGGGTCCCTGCAACATTCATAGGTTGAAAACGAACTTCCAGTGTGATGGCATTTGGAGGTTGGGCCTTTGGGAAGTATTTAGATCATGAGGGTGCAGCCCTCATGAATGGGATTGGTGCCCTTATAAGAGAGACTCTAGAGAGATGCCTCACCCCTTCCACCACTTGAGGACACAGAGAAAATGACAGAAAAACCAGAAAGTGGAGCCTCCCAAGACACCAAATCTACAGGTACCTTGATCCTAAACTACAGAACTGTGAGTAATAAGCTTCTGTTGTTTCCAAGCCACCCAGTCGACACTACTCTATTTCAGTAGCCCGATGGGACAAAGACACTATTATCATCACCCTATTTTACAGATGAGGATACTGAGGCTTACAGTTAAGCAACTGGCCAAGCAGGGTGAAGATGCAAATTCAGATTTAACTCAGGAACCGGGACTCCTATTCTATACCACCCTTAAATTTTTAAACACTTTATTTCCTATGCCATTCTAATGGGCACTAAAAGAAGCTATGTGTCAGTAAATGCATTACCCAGACACACATCTCCTGATGAAAAAAAGATTCTTGAGACAAGTGAACATATTCTGTCATCTACATAAGCTCTGATTGGCAGTTCCTCTTTTTTCCCCCCCTTTCCTAATACTCTAGGTTAGCTAAGTGAAATTTAAAGCTTTTCTTATTCAAATTTCAAATGGAACATTTTAGAAGACAAAACTCCACTAAAAATCAAAAGGAAATGGGGCTTGTTGGCCGCAAGCACCAAAATCTAGGCACTAGAGTTCTGTCCAATGAGCAGATCCTAACAAACCCAAATGTACTCAAGAAATAAAAGTTACAGTTTTCATAACTCCCAAGAAAATTTTTCCACCCTTTTTTAGAAAGGGTGTAGGAAATCAATCCTCAGATCCACCACTGGTGAAGGGGCAAATTGATACAACACCTGGGGAGTAAATTTGGTAATATTCATTGCAATCTCATTTCTGGGAATTTATTTTACAAACACATGGCACACAGAAGAAGTAATTACGCATGAAGTTATTTATTGCAGCATGATTTTTAATGACAACTGATAGGAAACTGCCTTTCAAATGGGGACTGGTTAAATTACAAAACAGAACTAAATGGAATATTACATGGCAGTTAAAAGGAGTGTTTAAAGCAATGTCCACAACAGCCAAACAATGGAAAGAGCCCAGATGTCCATCAACAGATGAATGGATAAAGAAGATGTATTATGACTAATGTAACATAAAAAATGAATAAATAAATAAAAATAAATCGCTCACAAAATTTAAAAAAAGAAGATATGGTGCATATATATATATATACAATGGGATATTACTCAGCCATCAAAAAATGAAATCTTACCATTTGCAATGACATGGATGGAACTAGAAAATATTATACTAAGCAAAACAATTCAATCAGAGAAAGACAATTATCATACGGTTTCACTCCTATGTGGCATTTAAGAAACAAAACAGGATCACAGGGGAAGGAAGGGAAAAATAAAACAAGACAAAATCAGAGAGGGAGACAAACCATGAGAGGCTCTTAATCATAGGAAACAAACAGAGGGTTGCCAGAGGGGAGGGGGGTGGGGGACGGGGTATCTGGGTGATAGACATTAAGGAAGGCATGTGATGTAATGAGCACTGGGTGTTATACGCAACTGATGAATATACCTCTGAAACTAATATTACACTATATGTTCATTAATTTTATTTAAGTAAAATAATTTTAAAAAATTTAAAAAGGAGTGCTTAGGGCACCTGGTGGCTCAGTTGGTTGAATGACTGCCTTCAGCTCAGGTCATGATCCCAGAGTTCCAGGACTGAGTCCCACATTAGGCACCCTGCTCATCAGGGAGTTTTCTTCTCCCTCTGACCTGAACCTTCCACTTCTCATGCTCCCTCTCTCACTCTCTCAAATAAATAAATAAAATCTTTTTTTTTAATAGTGCTTAAAGGTATGGACTCTGAATTGTTTGGGGGTAAGTCCGGATTAAGTCCTATGTAACATGTAGCACAGCCACCTTAGGTCACAAAATCCTCGTTTTTCAAGGATTTTGTCAACTGTTTGTTTAGCACAGCCATGATTAAAAATTAAATTATATAAACTTATAATTAAATAAATGTTACAAACAAAGATAGTAAATACTCAATTCATCACCCCCTAGCTATTTTACCATACTGTTATCTATGTCTTGACTAGGCTATTTAGGTCTAAATAGCTGTATGAGAGAAACATCATATAATGGTATGTGACTGGGCATCTCCTAGCGTGGTGTTCTTCATCTTCACGTTGTTAGATGGAAATCAGCCATGGTGGGGATATTTACACCTCTGAAATTGTCAAATGCTACAGATGGGAACTTTTTTCTTAGCCATGTGTTATTTATTACCAGCATACCACCACCTATACGTGTGTTCTTTTTTTTTTTAATAAAGATTTTATTTATTTATTTGACAGACAGAGATGACAAGTAGGCAGAGAGACAGGCAGAGAGAGAGAGGGAAGCAGGCTCCCTGCTGAGCAGAGCCTGATGTGGGGCTCGACCCCAGGACCCTGAGATCATGACCTGAGCCAAAGGCAGAGGCTTTAACCCACTGAGCCACCCAGGCACCCCTGGTATGTGTGTTCTGTACCTCAGTTTTGCCATCTGTAAAATCAAGATAATAATAGAACCTTCCTGATAGGGTTGTTGTGAGGATTAATGAGTTAATATATGTAAAGCATCAGGAGTGTCAATATAAGGATTGACTATACATTGTATTATTATTATTGTTGCTGTTGTTGTTGTTATTGGCACAGAAAGATCTCCAAG
>PISX010022515.1:0-31518 GCA_004024625.1 Mellivora capensis | reverse complement strand
GCTCAGTTGGTTAAGCGGCTGCCTTTGGCTCAGGTCATGATCCCAGCGTCCTGGGATCGAGTCCCACATCGGGCTCCTTGCTCGGCAGGAGGCCTGCTTCTCCCTCTGCCTCTGCCTGCCACTCTGTCTGCCTGTGCTCGCTCTCTCCCTCTCTCTCTCTCTGACAAATAAATAAATAAAATCTTTAAAAAAAAAAAAATGGTGGTTTATTAACGCAGGGGACAGGGCCCATGGGCAGAAAGAGCTGCTGCCCCAGGGCTCTGAGGAGTGGCAGGTTATATACCGTGGGGGTGGGGGAAGTAAGGAAAAGAGAGGTTTCATCATAACTTTTATATGCTAAAGAGGACCTACAAGATGCTGGATACCAGAGGCCTTGCCATTGCCAAGGTCATTCTGCCCTTTTTAGCAGGATATTAAGAATAGTTGGGAGAGGGGCGCCTGGGTGGCTCAATGGTTTAAAGCCTCTGCCTTTGGCTCAGGTCATGATCTCAGGGTCTTGGGATTGAGCCCCACAAGGGGCTCTCTGCTCAGCAGGGAGCCTGCTTCCCTTCCTCTCTCTCTGCCTGCCTCTCTGCCTGCTTGTGATCTCTGTCAAATAAATAAAATCTTAAAAAAAAAAAAAAGAAAGAAAGAATAGTTGGGAGATTCCTAAAGAGTGTCACATATGTCCCACCCAGGAGTTGCAGGGTTTCAGCTCTTGCTTTGTCCTCAGCCAGCCTTCTGTTCCCTCATCACTGGGATGGAGCCTCGAGTCAGGCCCCCTGCTCGTTGGGGAGTCTGCTTCTCTCTCTCCCCCTCCCTTCTGCTCTCCTCTCTCTGGCTCACACTTTCTCTCTCAAATGAATAAATTAGAAATCTTAAAAGAAAAAAAGTAAATTTCTGTGGATTAAGCCATATGGTCTGTTGTACTTTGTTACACTGGCCCCAGGAATCTAATAGATTGTGTTTCCTAAATTTGAGGGTTCATGCCTTTCATTAATTTGCCAAATTCTCAGCCTTTAGTATTACCTCTCCTCTTTCCTCCTCCTCTCTCATTCTGGAACTTCAGTTGGGAATATGTTAGACCTCATTCTATGATCCTGTCTTTTAACTTCTCTTTCATAATTTTAATATTTTTCTCTCTGCTACTTTCTGAGTGACTTCTCAGATCTTTTACTTCCTTAATTCTCTCTTCAGCTATTTTTATGTTCACTTATCATTTTTTTTCTTTTTTAATTTCTGGAAGTCCTCATTTATTTTTTTATTTTTTTTAATATTTTATTTATTTATTTGTCAGAGAGAGAGCAAGCACAGGCAGACAGAGTGGCAGGCAGAGGCAGAGGGAGAAGCAGGCTTCCCGCCAAGCAAGGAGCCCGATGTGGGACTCGATCCCACGACACTGGGATCATGACCTGAGCCGAAGGCAGCCGCTTAACCAACTGAGCCACCCAGGTGTCCCTGGAAGTCCTCATTTAAAACAAAGATTTATTTTTTAATTTTAATTTTATTTTATTTTACTTATTTTTTAAAAGATTTATTTATTTATTTGGCAGACAGAGGTCACAAGCAGGCAGAGAGGCAGGCAGAGAGAGAGGAGGAACCAGGCTCCCTGCTGAGCAGAAAGCCTGATGTGGGGCTCGATCCCAGGACCCTGGGATAATGACCAGAGCCAAAGGCAGAGGCTTTAACCCACTGAGCCACCCAGGTGCCTCTAATTTTTAATTTTTAAAGATTTTGTTTATTTATTTGAGAGAGAAAGAGAGCACAAGCAGGGGGAGTGGGAGAGGGAGAAGCAGGCTCCCCACTGAGCAGGGAACCCAACATTGGTAAGGATCCCAGGACCCTGGGATCATGGCCTGAGTAGAAGGCAGACACTTAACTAACTGAGCCACCCAGGTAACTGTGAAAGTTATTTTTAAGTAATCTCTACATCGGGCTCAAACCCATAACCCTGAGATCAAGAGTTGCACACTCTGCCAACGGAGCCAGCTAGGCTCCCCTAGAAGTCCTATTTTGTTCTTTTTCAAGTCTCCCATGTCATTTCAATAGCTTTTCATTCCTTGCTCTTGTTTTAAAGTTTATTTATTCATGGGGTTTTTTGGGTGGCTCATTCAAGTTAAATGTCCACCTCTTGATTTCAGCTCAGGTCATGATCTCAGGGTTGTGAGATGGAGCCCTGTGTGGGGGTCTGCTCTGGGCATGGAGCCTGCTTAAGATTCTCTCTCCCTCTCCCTCTTCCCCTCTCTACCCTGCCCCACTCTATCTCTCAAAAAAATTTTTTTATTATTTTTTTAGAAGTCTTTTCTTCATCTTCCCCACCCCTCACCCCCCAGGGGAAAAGGTGATTTAATACCCACAAATCCCCTCCATCCCCAAGTAATTACATTCTGGGATTTCAGCGTTTCTTCCAATTCTAAACTCTTCTGGGTTTTTGTTTTGTTTTGTTTTGTTTTTTTTCCCCTTTTATGAGAGGAAAGTTAAAGTAGACCTAAGGCCATCAAAAATAAAAAAAGTTGGGCAATAGCTCCTTCCTTGTTTGTCTTATTATTTTTTTACTGTCACAAAACTTTCTGTGTGTCCTCCAATCCAAACATCCATCCACTGCCACTTACAAAGTGAAGGATGAAGTTGTATTGATCATTTCAGCGAGCAGATTTTGTGAAGTGCCTTCTGCTTTAGCCCTTTAAGTTTATCACATTTTGTTGGCTTCTGACATTCCACTTTCCTAGATTATAGGCAAGATCTGTTTATGTCATTTTTTTAAATCTCATTTGTTTTTAAAATGTGCCAATGCCTGTACATCAATGAGATTTCTTTTTTTTTAAATTTTATTTATTTATTTGACAGACAGAGATCACAAGTAGGCAGAGAGGCAGGCAGAGAGAGGGGGGTAAGCAGGCTCCCTGCTGAGCAGAGAGCCTGATGTGGGGCTTGATCCCAGGACTCTGAGATCATGACCTGAGCCGAAGGCAGAGGCTTAACCCACTGAGCCACCCAGGCACCCCCATTAACAAGATTTCTAAAAACAAAACTGTATAAGACATTTAATTTGTTGGTATTTTTTAGGGTCTTTGATGTATCTCTAGTGTATTTCATCAACATTAACTCGTTTGTTTTCATGACACTGCTAAGGAATCAGGGGTTTCTTTTCTTTCCTTTTTTTTTTTTTTTTTTTAAAGATTTTATTCATTTATTTGAGAAAGAGAGAGAGCATGAGCGGGGGGAGAGGGAGAAGCAGACTCCCTGCTGAGAAGGGAGCCTGATTCGGGGCTCAATCCCAGCACCTTAGGACCATGACCCAAGCTGAAAGCAGATACCCAACCAACTGAGCCACCCAGGTGTTCTTTCTGTATATTTACAAAAGCTTTATTCACTCTGTTAACTTTTTTCATCATTCATGACATTAATCTTCTGAAGATTAGTGATGACTGGTTTTGCTTTGCTTTTAGACTTCAAGTTGTTTTGGCTGGCTGTATGAAATACGTTCTTCTGACCTCTTAGTTTGTCCTTAGCCATTGTCTTCAATATTCTTGTGCAGCAACTCACACTCTAGATGATGCCATCTACACACACAGATCTTGAGACTTTTTAAAAAAGATTTATTTATTTATTTGAGAGAGAGAGAGAGGCCAGGGGGAGGGGCAGAGGGAGAGAGAATCCTCAAGCAGACTCCCGGATGAGTGTTGAACCCGAGGCTTTGTTCTATCTCAGGACCCTGAGACCATGAACCTGATCTGAAATCAAGACTAGCTGGTGGCTTAACCCCCTGAGCCAGCCAGGCACCCCTCCTTGCTCTTGTTCCAAACCCCATCTCCTATTTTGTTAAAATATTTCAGCATGCTTATTGTCTTCCATATTTTATAATTCCAATCTCTGAAGGGTCCTTTTATCTCACCATGACTCTTACTCAGGCTGGCTTATTTCTCCTGGGGTCCCTGACTTGGAAATGAAGTATAGAAGCATCTAGATTTTATGGGTGAGGGTCCCGTGAAGCCTGGCTGGGCAATGGGCAATGCCTTCTAAAAGGATTTATATTGGGACGCCTGGGTGGCTCAGTTGGTTAAGCGGCTGCCTTCGGCTCAGGTGATGATCCCAGTGTCCTGGGATCGAGTCCCACATCGGGCTCCTTGCTCGGCGGGGAGCCTGCTTCTCCCTCTGCCTCTGCCTGCCACTCTGCCTGTGCTTACTCGCTCACTCTCCCACTGTCTCTGAAAAATAAATAAATAAAATCTTTTAAAAAAAAAATAAAAAAATAAAAGGATTTATATTGGCTTCAGAAAACTGCCTTTAAAGTGAAGTCTGTCTGAGACCATGAAAAGTTCACTTGTCAGTTTGGGTTTTTCTGTCTTGTTCAAGGAGTATATAAGGAAATCCCAAACCCATGAGGGCAAGGCTCGGGCTACAAGTTCTCAGGAGAGACTTATTTGTTTCTGTCAAAAGTCCAGGCCCAGACACACAGTTTCCCCATTGCCTGCCTCCACCAGTGGGCAGGCTCCTGAGGTCCCGGCTCTTTGTGGGCTCTCCATCTCACATCTCCACAGAGTGCAGGCCCGAAGGTTCTAGGTCACAAGAAAGACAAGGATTCTTAGGGTACTCACTGCTTCAGTTTCCCATCCCAACCACACTGATCTTTCAGCCCTCTCTTAATTTTCATCCCTGGAGGGTTGCCTCATTTTTTAATTTTTATTTTTTAATTTTCATTTTATTTTATTTCTTTTTATGAGCTGAGCTAGGTGTTTAAAAGGATGGCTCTTCTGGAATATTATTCGGCTATAAGAAAGAATGAAATCTTGCCATTGGCAATGTCATGGATGGAGTTAGTGAGTATAATGCTGAAGGAAATAATCCAGTCAGAGAAAGACAAATACCACTGTTTCACTCATATGCGGAACTTAAAAGCATTGTTTTTTGGTTTTTAGATTTATTTATTTATTTATTTGACAGAGAGAGAGAGAGACAGAGAACACAAGCAGGAGGAGCAGGAGAGGGGGAAGGGGACTCCCCACGGAGCAGGGAGCCCAATGTGGGGCTCGATCCCAGGAACCCGGGACCACATCTTGAGCCGAAGGCAGATGCCCAGCCGACTGAGCCACCCAGATGCCCCTCATATGTGGAACTTAAGAAACAAAACAAACAGCAAAAGGAAAAAGAAAGAGAGAGGCATACCAAGAAACAAACTCTTAACTAGAAAGAACAAACTGATGGTTACCAGAGGGGAGGTGAGTGGGTGGGGGATGGGTGAAATAGGTGTTGGGGATTAAGGGGTATTTCGTTGTGCTGAGCACTGGGTGTTATATGGAAGTGTTGAATCACTCTATTGTACACCTGAAACTAATATAACACTGTGTTAACCAACCAGAAATGAAATAAAAACATTAATTTGGGGATGCCTGGATGGCTCAGTTGGTTAAGCATCCGCCTTTGGCTTGGGTCATGTTCTCAGTTGGTTAAGTGCGTCTGCCTTTGGCTTGGATCACTCCCCATGTGGGACTCCCTGCTCAGCAGGAAGTCTGCTTCTCCCTCTCCTTCTGCCTCTCTTCTCTGCTCGTGCTCTGTTTCTCTCTCTCAAATAAATAAAATCTTTATTACAAAAAACCCCAAAGCTTTATTTTTAAAAAGATTTTATTTATTTGACAGAGAGAGATCACAAGTAGGCCAAGAGGCAGGCAGAGAGAGAGGGGGAAGCAGCAGGCTCCCCGCCGAGTGGAGAGCCGGATGTGGGGCTCAATCCCAGGACCCTGAGATCATGACCTGAGCTGAAGGCAGAGGCTTCTGCTGAGCCCACTGAGCCACCCAGGCGCCCCATTTATTTATTAAAAAAAAAAAGATTTTATTTATTTATTTGACAGCGAGAAAGGGAATACAAGCAGGGGGAGTGAGAGATGCGGGGCTCGATCCCAGGACTGAGATCATGACCTGAGCTGAAGGCGGATGCTTAACAATTGAGCCACCCAGGCACCCCAGAAATGAGAATTTTTGAAGGGGCTTCTGGAAAGGACAATGCATAAATTACTAACCCAGCTGAGGGTTAGTAGTCCTCTGTCTCTGACTCAGTCCTCTGACTGAGGACATCGGTGCCTTCTTTGTGACTCCCTACAGCCCAGAAGGCTGTTGAGCTTGCCGGACATGTCAGTAAATATTCGAGGAATTTAACTCAGCCCTAAAGAGTGATCCTCTCTATGGGGAGAATTTCAGGTGCTTGCAGTCAGACAAGTTAGAGGAAAAAGAGCCATAGCCACCCACCTACATGCATAACACATGCACACATACAAGCTCTTACACACTCAAGCACACAGATACCCCCCAATATATATACACTTGCACACTCTCACACATTCTCACACATACATATGCACATTTTACAAGGTATGCAGGATTTGTTTTAATCAGGTACAGTCAGACAGACACAGAAATGACCGTCATTGTTTACCGGACCAAACTTGGGCACCAAAATGTCTGAGACACGGGTTTTGAAGCAAAGTAAAGCTTTACTATCAGAAAGGCAGCCCAGGGAGAAGTCTGGGCATTATTCCCAAAGCCACCTTGCCCTGTTGTGCTGTTGTGCCCTGTTGTGGATTGCTTACGTCCATAAGAGGGGGGTGAGGGTTTTCTTGAAACTTGAAGGAGGGAGGCTTGAGACAATATGGAGGTAGTAGCCTTTCTTTAGGACGATGAGTCACAATTAGGGACCTGATATGATCAGGTGATCAGGCTCAGGAGATAATTTCCAGATAAACACCACCTTGCTGTCCCCATTTAGGTTCCCACGGCTACTGGGTAAATATGGAGCACAGGCCAGAAGGCAACATGAATAACTGATTGTGCATGAAGTTAAGAGGAGCAGAGCTGGGGCACCTGGGTGGCTCAGTGGTTTAAAGCCTCTGCCTTTGGCTCAGGTCATGATCCCAGGGTCCTGGGATTGAGCCCCCCATCGGGCTCTCTGCTCAGCAAGGAGCCTGCTTCTTCCTCTCTGCCTGCCTCTCTGCCTACTTGTGATCTCTGCCAAATAAATAAAATCTTTAAAAAAAGAAAACAAGGGGCGTCTGGGTGGCTCAGTGGGTTAAAGCCTCTGCCTTCGGCTCAGGTCATGATCTGAGGATCCTGGGATCGAGCCCCACATCGGGCTCTCTGCTCAGCGGGGAGCCTGCTTCCTCCTCTCTCTCTGCCTGCCTCTTTGCCTACTTGTGATCTCTGTCTGTCAAATAAATAAATAAAATCTTAAAAAAAAAAAAAAGAGGTGCAGAGTTAAGTAGACAACAAAACAGAATGTGGAGCTGAGTTAATAATAAGGCAATGAACACAATTATAGGTCTGCTTATGCCTTCGAAACAGGTCCAGGAACCAAGCCTCTGGCCTCATCATGAAGGAAAAAGTTTTCATGCCCAGTTCTCCAAAAGAGGGAGGTGGGTCTGGGATTCTCAAGAGCAACCTGACTCATTGAAAGAAGGTGAAAGCATTTGTTTGAGAAAAGGAAGAAGGGAGGAACAGGGTATGATAACCCTGCCCCCTCCCCCCCCCACTCCAGGCTGTTGTTAGCCACTCCTGATAGACTAAAGAGGAAACAAAATCCAGCCTGGGTGATGCTACTAGTGTTTGTTCTCTTCTCCAGGTGGGAGTGAGACAGGGAAACTGGAGGATTCCGCCAAAATCTGCTTTTTCCTGCTTCTATTCTTGCTGGGGCCTGTATCCCGGAACCCCACTTTATACATGCCTTGCAAATAGCAGACATGGAGTTATGGGACAGGGAGTTAAGAGCTCTCTCTAGGATAAATAATACCTAAAGAGGGACCCGGTGACAATGGCTGGAGGAGGCTATCCTTTGCGCATCCCAGACTACCTGAGCTAGACACCAATGCCAAGTCCTTTCTGCTCCAAGGAATGACACCTGGTCCCTCATCTTTGTTCTAAGTGGTTCCTGGGTGCCTGAGAGGAGACACACACTCGATCACCATCCCCAATAAAAACTAGACTCAGGCACCAGGGTGGCTCAGTTGGTTGGGCATATGCCTTTGGCTCAGGTCATGATTCTGGGGTCCTGGTCTGAAGGCAGTTGCTTAACCAACTGAACCACCCAGGAGCCCAATTCTGGGGTCCTGGGATCGAGTTCCTCATCGGGCTCCCGCTGAGCAGGAAGCCTGCTTCTCCCTCTCCCTCTGCTACTCCTCCTGCTTGTGCTGTCTCTCAAATAAATAAATAAAATCTTTAAAAAGATACAACAAAAATCCCCCAAACCCCAGACTCTGTACATAGGAGAAACTCCCTCCTTTCCGAGTTTCCTGGACACCCACTCTGTTACCTGCTCTCTCTACCTTCAGTCAACTCTGCTCTCACCTCCTGCTGGCTTCTTCTGTTTGATTTCCATCCTGCTTGAAGCCTTGGCTGATCCTGCAGGACCCTCACTGGGCCCTCAGACCCGCTTGCTGGCATCAAGAATAGAAAGCACCCCCCCCTCCCCAATATTCTCAAAGGTAAACTTTGGAAGGGCCAAAGAAGTTAAAAGTTTATGCTGCTTTTTCCTCCAAATAACAAGGGGGGAATAGGTTCATTGATTCACGGGGCTGACCCAAAATTTTCCATTAGACAGAGGAGGGGAAAAAAAGCAAAAAATGTTCCAATTCCAGCCTTCTTCACCCCAACTGCAGTGTCCTTGGATTCCAGCCTGGAGAGCTTCCCTAGAGTCTAGAACATTAAACCAGTAAATGCTGGATTTGCTGCCAAGGGTTTAAGCATATTTGCAATGAGGAAACAAAACAAAACAAGTGGGGGGTGAGGGGGATGGTTAAAATATGGCTTTGTATTTTGCGGCTATTTGCACTTTGTTAAACAACAAAAATGCAACTGAAGACTGTAGAAGATCCGCCAGGCTGTGTTAAATGATTCATGGGTCTGGCAGCTTCCCATCAAGCAAACAGAAAGGAGCTCAATGGAGCTGCACAAGAAGAAAGTTTTTCAAGGTAGAGAGGAAACAGAAAGAAAGGAATTTATTACCAGAGAAACCACTGTTTTAGGCAAGGTCACTCTCCTTAGGGGAATGGAAGGCATTACCAGTTTTTTAGTGTGGACCACCAGGAAACTCCATGTTGATTGGTTAAAGGTTAGGGTCCTGGGTGCTGGGACTGTGCTTCGCTTGCGTATTAAGCTCTAGGTTTGCTGATATGGGGCTCCTAACGTAAGTGACTCCATTTTCGGCCTGTGGTTTTCTTTCTAACCATCTAGATCTCTTGTAGAATTGATATAAAATGTTATACACTTTATTTTCATAAATGCTAGAAGGGTCACCTCAATCAGGGAAAGCTGGGAGGAAAAAGGATTACAGGGCACAACTTCCTTGCTTTTTGCTGGGGGACCGGTTAACGTTTAAATTTAAATTCTTTTGAGCGCTGAAAAAAAAAAAGAAAAAAAAAGGAAGTCTCCATAGCTGATGATTTTTGCCTCTTGGAGCCTCTGGAAAAAGAATAATGTAGACGACAATGGCAGTCTCCACCTGGAGATACATGTTTGGAGCTTTCTTTCTTTCTTTATTTGCTTATTTTTTTTATTTTTTTATTTTTTGATAGAGAGTGAGAGAGCGAATGACAGGGGAGAAGGTCAGAGGGAGAAGCAGACTCCTCATGGAGCTGGGAGCCCGGTGCGGGACTCGATCCTGGGACTCCGGGATCATGACCCGAGCCGAAGGCAGCCGCTCAACCAACTGAGCCACCCAGGCGCCCCTACTTACTTATTTTTTAAAGATTTTACTTATTTATATGACAGAGAGAGAGAGAGAGAGCGAGCACACAAGCAGGGGGAGTGAGAGAGGGGGAAGCAGGCTCCCCACTGAGCTGGGAGCCCAATGCAGGGCTCAATCCCAGGACCCTGGGATCATGACCTAAGCCAAAGGCAAACGCTTAACCGACTGAGCCACCCAGGCACCCCATGTTTGGAGCTTTAATGTTTGGTTTGGGGTGCCTGGGTGGCTCAGTCGTTAAAAAGGTGTTCGGTTTGCTCAAAAGCTCTTGTAAAATCAGGTGTATACTATCCTTTGAGGCTGGCCACCTTTCCATCTTGGTGCACATATTTTTTGGCAAGGTGGGCAGTTAATTCAGACTTAAAATTGGACAAAGTAAAAAGGGCTCAGGGAAACCTTAGTTGCCATTTGGATTCAGATCTACCCTGCTGTCTGACCAAACAACATCTTGAAGGAAAGCCACCAGCTTTTTTGGAATCCTGATTTACAGATCCAATTTTAACTGCCCAGGGTTGACTCTAGGCTGAAATCTGATACTGTCAGCTGTGGCCTGATGCAGCCTAAGCAGAAGGTGTGCCCAGCTTATGCAACCAAACCACTGTGAATGTGTTCATCAGCCCAAAATGCAAGAGGCCAAAAACTGACATTGAGCATTTGCATTGAAGAAAGATGGGCTGTTCATTGGTATGACATCACCTACCATCGGGAGCCCACATTAAAAGTCCCAAACTCCCTGATGGCTTGTAAGCGTGGGTTCTTAAGGGCAGGGGGGGGGGGGGGGGAGGAAATCAAGAGTATGAGGGTCAGGGCAGAAATGCTGTCTTTGTTAATAAAGGCTATCTATCTATCTTGTCTCCTATGCTGCATTTTCATTATCTTTTTTCTTTATTTATTTTTAAAGATTTATTTATTTCTCTGAGAGGGAGGGAGAGAGACAGAACACAAGCCAGGGGAGGAGCGGGTGGTGGGTAGGGAAGCTGGAGATGGAAAAGCAGATTCTCTGCTGAGCAGGGAGCCCAGCAAGGGGCTTGATCCTAGGACCCTGGGATCGTGACCTGAGCTGAAGGCTGATACTTACCTGACTGTGTCACCCAGTCACCCCTAGAAAAGGAAAGATTTTTAAAGGAAAAAAAATAAAGGCGGAAAGGAGGTAGGAAAAGGAAATTATGCCAGAAACTCATTGTTTCCTGCAAAGTCACCTTCTAAAGAGGATAGAATGGGTTCATTGGGCAGATTTTATTAGGGCTGACAGTGAAGCTTCCTGTTGACTTGTTAATAGTTACATTCCTGGTGGTGGGGGCATCAAAGTTGCAGATAGGTTAGATATTAAGGCTTGGTTTGCTAACATGAGGTTTAACCAAGTGATTCCAGTTTGGGTCTGCTGTCTCCTCTCTAACAGTTGTGGAACATTGTGTTTGCTGGCTGTGCTGACTTGGGTCCCATCCCTGGGCCCGCACAAAAGGGTTTATTTTCTGTTTGGACCATGTGCTCCTCTGCTGTGTATTTCATATACAGAGACTCACTGTGTTCATGGCGTGTGAATCCCCCAAAAGCTGGGAGCCAGGAGAAGGTACATCTCAGAGACTGTGATCCCTCTGCCCAGATGGGACTCCTGATCCCGTCCTCTGGGATGTCTCACTGATATTGATGTGGGAAACAGAGACAGAAGAAAAATTATTAAATTTCCTTACCCACTGACAAGCCCTTAAAACAGGCAGAGGGACATTCCTCTAGGGACTCAACTACCCCCACCTTAAGGCTTTGCTAAGTCAAAGGGCAATCCTAGTCTGACCGACCCCTACCCCCAAGCAGGATCCTGTAAGTCTACTTTTTTTTTTTTAAGATTTTTTTTTTTTTAATTTATTTGACAGATAGAGATCACAAGTAGGCAGAGAGGCAGGCAGAGAGAGAGGAGGAAGCAGGCTCCCCGCTGAGCAGAAAGCCCGATGTGGGGCTCAATCCCAGGCGCCCCAGGATGCTGTAAGTCTACTTTAACAATTCCTTTGGAGGGGTGCCTGGGTGGCTCAGTGGGTTAAAGCCTCTGCCTTGGGCTCAGGTCATGATCCCAGGGTCCTGGGATCAGACCTGCATAGGATCCAGACCCACATCGGCTCTGCTCAGAAGGGAGCCTGCTCCCCCCTCTCTCTCTGCCTGCCTCTTGGTCTACTTATGATCTGTCTGTCAAATAAATAAACAAAATCCTTAAAAACAAAAACAATTCCTTTGGAAACTTTATCTCCAAGATAGTGTCAACAATCATTCCCAAGTGTACGGCCCACTGATATACATCTAAAGGGTCTCATGAAAATGTTTTATTACTGGTAATGAATAACCTTTTTCCCAACAGTAGCTAGCCCCTCAAGGTCCTGGAAACCTTGCTTCCAAAATTCCTTAGAGACTTACACCATCCCCTAACTCCCTCCCAACTTGCAAGCATATAATGGACCACTCCTCACAGCCCCGGGGCAGCAGCTCTTTCTGCCCATGGGTCTTGTCCTGGTGCTTTAATAAACCACCATTTTGCACCAAAGATGTCTCAAGAATTATTTCTTGGTCATTGGCTCCGGACCTCACCCTACTGAACCTCTCTCATATTCTAAGACTTCATCACTATGGCCTGCTGGCCTTCTGGATGAGCAGTGGTTTGCAGCAATACGCCCATCTTATGACTCTCCATCCCTCCCATTTTCCCTGGTACACACACCATAGGAAGGCAGATGTTCTCATTAAGAGATTAATATTTTCCAGGCTCCTCACTGGTTAAATAATCTGGACAAAAGGGGTGGGAGGTTATGTAAACCTGTCTGAAATTGTCAAAACTTCAGGATTTTTGTCCTGATCATTTACTGAATGTGTTGTATCTTTCTGGTTAAGCCGTACAAAAAAATTCTTCTATGAAAATGCTTTTGTCCCTCTTGCAAACAGCTTTTGTAGACATGGGTCTGGATGAGAATAGGAGATGTAAAGTTTTGATTAGTAAATGGGACACCACGGGTTTTTTTGTTTGTTTGTTTTTAAGATTTTACTTACTTATTTGAGAGAGAGAGAGAATGAGCAAGCACAAGCCTGGGGAGCCCCATGCAGGATTTGATCCCAGGACCTGAGCCAAAGGCAGATGCTTAACCGACTGAGCCACCCAGCACCCAGGACACCACAGTTTTACAAGGGAAAACATCAAAACCCAGGCACCTGATGAGGTGTGAGGGTGAGTTAGGGAAAGGGAGGAGGGCATTGATGATCCTTGTTACTGGAAGCTTTCTTGTTTTCCTGAAGGAAAACTTTCCAAGCTGCTGTGAGTCCTTTAAATTCAGATGGGAAGCCTATGGTCTTACCTGGCAAGTGATGACTATGCAAGATGGGGGTGACCCAAACTCTTGCACCTTCCGCACAGAACACCTCCAGCTGTGGCCAACACTTAGGGGGTGGGTGGACTAGTGTCAGGGATCATGATCTGAGCCAAAGGCAGACGCTTAACCATCTGAGCCACCCAGGTGCCCCAACTCAGGTTTTTTGTACTGTGCCTCCAGCACAAGCTGGAGAGAAAAAAAGAAGCCTAGCTGTGCATGGATCAGACTCGTCAGTGACCTCCAGGACAGAGGCAGAGTTGTGCCTTCCTGAGAGGGAGTGTCCTAATTTTAGGGGTCCTTGCAATCTGAGGATTCCTCCAAATCATCAAGTTCAAGTTCATCTTTTTTTTTTTTTTTTTTAGAGATTTTATTTATTTATTTGACAGAGAGAGATCACAGTAGACAGAGAGGCAGGCAGAGAGAGAGAGGGAAGCAGGCTCCCCGCTGAGCAGAGAGCCCAATGCGGAACTCGATCCCAGGACCCTGAGATCACGACCCGAGCCGAAGGCAGTGGCTCAACCCACTGAGCCACCCAGGCGCCCTCATCTTTTTTTTAATCTTTATTTTACTTCATTTTAATTTAATTTTACTTATTTTTATTTTATTTTTAAACTTAATTTTTTAATTTTTAATTTTTCAAAAGATTGTATTTATTTATTTGACAGAGAGAGACACAGTGAGAGAGGGAACACAAGCAGGGGGAGAGGCAGGCAGAGGGAGAAGCCGGCTTCCCACTGAGTAGGGAGCATCATGTGGGGATCCATCCCAGGACCCTGGGATCATGACCTGAGCCGAAGGCAGATACCTTCCCGGGCACCCAGGCGCCCCTCAGGTTCATCTTTTGCTTGATAGTTCTTCCCTTAATGACTCATTCTGGTCATGTATTATAGTGAGAGGAGGAAGAAGAAACCAGGCCACAGGTCTTGAACACTTTGCTTGGAAATCTCAAGTAAATATCCAAAGTCATGGTTTACAAACTCTGCCTTCCACACACCTGCAGACCATAATTTATTTATTTATTTTTTTAAAAAGATTTTATTTATTTATTTCTCAGAGAGAGAGAGAGAGAGAGAGAGAGTGTGTGTGAGCACTGGCAGATGGAGGCAGAGGGAGGCAGAGGGAGGCAGAGGGAGAAGCAGGCTCCCCGCCGAGAAAGGAGTGTGGGACTCGATCCCAGGACGCTGGGATCATGACCTGAGCCGAAGGCAGCTGCTTAACCAACTGAGCCACCCAGGTGTCCCTGCAGACCATAATTTAATCAAGTTTTTGCCACTGTGCCACTGGGCCTCCTGGAACTCCTTGCTGACTGTCAGAATTCTTTTCCTTAGAAGGAACAGAAACTCAGCGCCAACTGGCCTAGGCGAAAGGAGGGAAGAGGTAGAGCTGGCCCACAGGGGAACTGGGATCAGAAGCTGTCTTTCTCCCCATCTTTCCCTTTCTGTGACTAAGCTGCTTTCTCTTAGCCAGCCCACCTAGTGAGTTTACAGTTGTGACCAACCCACTAGTGGGCCCAGGTCATGGATGTAGGGAAGACTTTAGGGTTCAGAGCTGACCGCCAAGAAAGAATTCTTGAGATATATTTGGTGCAAAAAAAGTGGTTTTATTAGGGATGCCTGGGTGGCTCAGTTGGTTAAGCGGCTGCCTCCGGCTCAGCGTCCTGGTATTTGAGTCCCACATTGGGCTCCTTGCTCAGCAGGGAGTCTGCTTCTCCCTCTGCCTCTGCCTGCCACTCTGTCTGCCTGTGCTCGCTCTCTCTCTCTCCCTCTCTCTCTGACAGGTAAATAAATTAAAAAAAAAAAAGTGGTTTTATTAAAGCACAGGGACAGGACCTGTGGGCAGAAAGAGGTGCACTGGGGTCATAAGGAGTGGCCCATTATAGACTTTCAAGTTGGGAGGGGGTTAGGGAGAGCGTGAGTCTCTAAGGAATTTTGGAAGCAAGGTTTCCAGTACCCTGAGGGGGGCTGGCTATTGTTGGGAAAAAGGTCATGTATTACCGTCTAACAAAACCTTAGTCATGAGACCTTTCATATGAGTAACTGTGGGCCATATGCTTGGGGGATGACTGTCAACATGTACCTTGGGGGTGTTTAACGATAAAGGAAGTTCCCCAAATAATTTTTGTATGTTAAAGTAGGCTTTCAGGATCCTGGAGGTGGGGCTGAGGTTGCCTTTTGCCCTTAGCAAAGTATTAACATTGAGGCAGTTGAGTCACTAGAGGAATGCCACTGTTTCAAGGACTTGTCAATGGGTGGAGGTAGTAAGGAAATTTAATTTTTCTTCTGCCTTTGTTTCCCACATCATTCATGATGCCCCCCTTTACCTCCTCTCTCCTGAATTCCAACTTCAAGTATCCCAGGGAAGCCTCCTGGTCCACCTGCTTCTGTCCCGGGTCAGAGGGATGGGTTACTCTCAAAAGACCGGGCTAGAGCTGGATGGCCGGCCCTAGACCCTCAGAGCCGCCTCTGGGATCATATCCAGGGTAGGGTGAGGAGTGAGAAGAAGAAAGGGAAAAGGGATGTTTTGGCTTTTGGCTGCTTTCTCCTTGACCTGGGATCTGGGCATTTTCCCTTTTGCTTTGTTGGTGGGTAGCTCCGACTGTAGAAAGAGCCTCGCAGCCTAGGTTCTCACCAACCTGGGACACACCCGCAAATATGCTTATCCCACTCGGTGACCTCTAAGATGCCTTCCATGACGGCCGCGCGGAGTATCCCAGTCATCCCCTACCCTTTCGCCAAGCGGCAGCGCCCGGGGACAAAACTCTGAAAGAACACCCCGATGTCCGTGGGTTTTGGGGTCTCCAGGTCGGGAGCCCTGTTTTTTTCCAAGTCAGCGTGAAGCCCGGGACCCGCCAGGATCTCTGGCACAGGCGGCCGGAAAAGCAGTAGGTACGTACCAGCTTGTCCAAAGTCTTCATCATCCGCGTCCCATCTCCCCCGGGAGCCCCATCCTGAGACCCTTCCTCCCGGATCTCCCTCTCCGCGCTGTGTCCTCCTCTCAGCCCACTGCCCCTTCCTACCCGCGCTCGCTCCCCTCCTTGCGCCTCCCAGCTCTGCGGAGCGCCCCCTCCTCCCCGCCCTCCCTGCGCTTTCCTCCCCGCGCGCTCTCTCTTGGCAGTGCGGCGGCCCCCTCCCACCCTGCAGCGCCTTCCTTGCGGTCTACCCCTACTACCAGCGCGCGCCTCCCCGCAGTGCACCCGGAGCTGCGGTGAGAGATGCCGGCGAGCAAGGAGGCCCCCCAGCCCCGCAATATTAGCAGCTCTGCGTGCACGGATCTCTTGCACAACGCCTGGGATCCGGTCGCGGCGGGCGCGGCCCGGAAGGACCTAGTCCAGAGCCTCCGCAGGGTCCCCGCTGGGGTCAGTTTGGGGGTTGGGCGGGGCGGGATAGGCAGCTAGGTGCGCAGTGCGCTCTCGCCCAAAGGTGGAGGCTCCAGGGGGGGCGGGGCCTGAGACCCTATATCTCTTCGAGCGCCCCAGTCCTACCACCGTTGCTGTCCTGGATTTTTGTCCGTGCAGTCCTGCTGCCACCGCGATGGGCCTGGAGCTCTACCTGGACCTGCTGTCCCAACCCTGCCGTGCCGTCTACATTTTCTCCAAGAAGAACGGCATCCCCTTCAAGCTGTGTACCACGGAGATTTTCAAAGGTGGGCCCAGGCCCGCTCTTCAGGGGTCCATAGTCCTCGGGCCCTGCAGCTTCCTCTTCTTCCAAGCAATTCCCGTAGTCCCAGGATGAAGAGAAAAAAGGCAAAAGAAATGTAGATAAAAATTATATTTCCGGGGCGCCTGGGAGACTCAGTGGGTTAAAGCCTATGCCTTTGGCTCAGGTCATGATGTCAGGGTCCTGGGATCAAGCCCCGCATCTGTCTTTCTGCTCAGC
Organism: Mellivora capensis; assembly: GCA_004024625.1. Classification (NCBI taxonomy): domain Eukaryota; kingdom Metazoa; phylum Chordata; class Mammalia; order Carnivora; family Mustelidae; genus Mellivora; species Mellivora capensis. The sequence goes on along the minus strand of PISX010022515.1, from coordinate 14,590 downwards.
AGGGAGCCTGCTTCCCCCCTCTTTCTCTGCCTGCCTCTCTGCCTACTTGTGATCTCTTTCAAATTAAAAAAAAAAAAGAAAAGAAAGAAATCTTAAAAACAATTATATTTCCATGCAACTTGTAGCCCATTGACAAGTGCTTCGGACAGGCAGAGTATGACAGGCCTCCAAGAACTCACACTGTCATTTTTGTTTGTTTCTTTTTTTTAAAAAGATGTATATATTTATTTTAGAGAGAGAGTGTGTAAGCTGGAGGGGTGGAGGGAGAGGGAGAGAGAGTCTCAGGCAGACTCCACACTCAACATAGAACCCAGGCAGGGCTCCATCCATGACCCTGAGATCAAGACCTGAACCCAATCCAAGAGTCAGGTGCAGGACCAGCTGTGACACCTAGACACCCCTACACATGAGGTTTTTATTTTTATTTTTAAAAGATTTTATTTATTTATCTGACAGAGTGAGGGAGCACAAGCAGAGGGACCAGTAGAGGGAGAGGGAGAAGGAGGCTCCCAACCAGAGAGCCTGATGTGGGGCTAGATCCCAGGATCCCAGGATCATGATCCAAGCCAAAGGCAGATGCTTAACTATCTGAGCCACCCAGGCACCCCTACCTACAAATGAATTAACTTTTTTTTTTTTTTTTTTTTATGCTCAGTTAGCCACCCTATAGTGTCTCATTAGTTTCAGATGTAGAGTTCAGTAATTCATCAGTTGCAAATAACACCCAGTGCTTATCACATCAGGTGCATACCTTAATGTCCCTCACCTCCCTCCCTCCTCCCCTCCAGCAACCCTGTTTCTTTTCCATAGTTAAGAGTCTCTCATGGTTTGTCTCCCTCTCTGATTTCTTCCCCTTCAGTTTTTCCTTCTCTTCCCCTATGGTCCTGTGAGCTATTCCTTCTGTTCCATATATGAGTGAAACCATATGATAATTGTCTTTCTCTACTTGACTTATTTCACTTAGCATAATCTCCTCCAGACCCATCCATGTCAATGCAAATGGTGGGTATTTATCCCTTCTGATGGCTGAGTAATTAATATTCCATTGTATATAGGAACCACATCTTTTTTATCCATTCATCTGTTGTGTTGAAGGGCATCTTGGGTCCTTCCACAGTTTGGCTCTTGTGGACATTGCTGCTATGAACATTGGGGTGCATGTGCCCCTTCTTTTCACTACATCTGTATCTTTGGGGTAAATACCTAGTAGTGCAATTGCTGGGTCTTAGGGTAGCTCTATTTTTAACTTTTTGAGGAACCTCCATACTGTTTTCCAGAGTGGCTGCACCAACTTGCATTCTCACCAACAGTGTAAGAGGGGTCCCCTTTCTCCACGTCTTTGCCAACACTTGTTGTTTCCTGCCTTGTTAATTTTTGTGATTCTTACTGGTATAAGGTGGTATTTCACTATGGTTTTGATTTGAGTTTCCCTGATGGCTGGTGATGTGGAACATTTTTCCATGTGTCTGTTAGCCATTTGTATGTCTTTTTTGGAGAAGTGTCTGTTCATGTCTTCTGCCCATTTTTGACTGGATTTTTGTTTTTTGGGTGTTGAGTTTGAGAAGTTCTTTGTAGATCTTGGATACCAGCCCTTTATCTGTAATGTCATTTGCAAATATCTTCTCACATTCTGTGCATTGTCTCTTAGTGTTGTTGACTATTTCCTTGGCTGTGCAGAAGATTTTTATCTTGATACAGACCCAAAAGTTCATTTTGGCTTTTGTTTCCCTTGCCTTTGGAGGTGTGTCTTGAAAGAAGTTGCTGTGACCGATGTCAAAGAGGTTACTGCGTGTGTTCTCCTCTAGGATTTTGATGGAGTCCTGTCTCACATTGAGGTCTTTCATCCACTTAGAGTTTATCTTTATGTATGGTGTAAGAGAATGGTTGAGTTTCATTCTTTTAAAAAATGTTTAAAAAGATTTTATTTGTTTATTTGACAGAGAGATTGAAATCACAAGTAGACAGAGAGGCAGGCAGAGAGAGAAGGGGAAGCAGGCTCCCTGCTGAGCAGAGAGCCCGATGCGGGGCTCGATCCCAGGATCCTGAGATCATGACCTGAGCCGAAGGCAGAGGCTTAACCCACTAGCCACCCAGGCGCCGTGATTTTTATTCTTCTCGCGAGTTTGTAGCTGTCCATTTTTCCCAGCACCATTTATTGAAGAGACTGTCTTTTTTCCCTTTGGATATTTTTTCCTGATTTGTCAAAGATTAGTTGACCATAATGAGTTGAAGGTCCATTTCTGGAGTCTCTATTTAGTTCTCTATGTCTTAATGTTAGCGCTTTGCTAGAGGTAAAAAGCAACCTTAGCTTGACAGAAGCCAGACCTTCAGAATTCTGCACCATGTACTTTAACATATGAAAATCCTTTTGGAAACTCCCTTTGTCTTTACCCTCTCCCAACTTAAAGTATATAACCAATCACTCCTTCCAATTCCAGTGCAGCTCTGCCCATGGCATGCTTTGATACAAACACCTTTTGCTCCCAAACCATCAAGAATTATTTCTTGACCATTAGTTCCCAGCCCACATCACATCATTTTGGACATTGATCATGGGGCCTGAGTCTTCTCATCTGGACTCTGAGCCTCTATGTGGACTTGGTGAGTATTTATTTCCTGTCTTCTTTTACTTTCATTCCAGGAGCTTTTCACAGACTACGATCATAATTACTGGAACACTTTCATGTGAATTGCTCAGGCTGCAATCCTCTAGCCCATGGCTATTCTAAGGAGAGGAAAAAAGCTTGCCCTTTACCTGGAAGCTAGTACCCTGGCCAAATGGCAATGAGATTTAGAAACCTGATGCCCCTTCTTAACTTCTGTTCTTGTTCAAAGTTGTCTTTCTTGGGCACGGGACGGCCACCTCAGTCACTAGCAGGGCTGCCAATCTTAAGACTCCTGTGTGAAGTTTCCTTCTCATTGGTCCTAGGGTACCCCCTCACATCTCTGGTCTAGCCACTTTTTGCCATGAAACCCCGCCTGGAGCCAGCCGAAACCAGTACCGGATTGAATTAAAACCCAGCTGGGGGTGGCATCTGACTTTAGATCAGGTCATGATCTTAGGGTGCTCTGATCGATCCCTGTGTCCTGTGTCAGGCTCCATGCTCAATGGGGAGTCTGCTTCTCGCTCTGCCCTTCCCTCCCATTTGTGCTTGTGCATTTCTCTCTCTCTCAATAAAATCTTATTTTTAAAAAAGATTTTATTTATTTATTTGTCAGAGAGAGAGAGAGGGAGAGAGCGAGCACAGGCAGACAGAGTGGCAGGCAGAGGCAGAGGGAGAAGCAGGCTCCCTGCCGAGCAAGGAGCCCGATGTGGGACTCGATCCCAGGATACTGGGATCATGACCCAAGCCGAAGGCAGCCGCTTAACCAACTGAGCCACCCAGACGTCCCTAAAATCTTATTTTTTAAAAAGATTTTATTTCTTTATTTGACAGAGAGAAAGCACAAGTAGGGGGAGCAGCAGGCAGAGGGAGAAGCAGACTCCCTGTTGATCAGGGAGCCGGATGTAGGGCTTGATCCCAGGACTGTGGCATCATGACCTGACCCAGAGGCAGATGCTTAATGACTGAGCCACCCATGCACCCCCCAGATAAAATCTTAAACAAACAAACAAAAAACCCAACTAGGAACCATTTCCTAGGTAGGTTGGCTGTAAGGACTATATGTGCTGGAATGTCGCTTAGACCGTGGTGGTCTTCTTCACCGTTTTCTGTCAATGTCCCCTACTATTTAAAGTACAGGGATGCCTGGGTGGCTCGGTTGGTTGAGCAGCTGCCTTCCGCTCGGGTCATGATCCCGGCGTCCTGGGATCGAGTCCCACATCGGGCTCCTTGCTCGGCAGGGAGCCTGCTTCTCCCTCTGCCTCTGTCTGCCAGTGCTCACTCACTCTCTCTCTCTCTCTGACAAATAAATAAATAAACAAATAAATAAAAAGTACAAAATCAGGTAATTTCCCTTTGTGAAACTTTTCTAGTGTTTTCCATGGGTTAAAAAGGGTGAATTCTTCATAGCTCAGTATTTTGGTGTACCCATTTGTAGCCTAGGATGCAATGGGGGAAGGGGGGTCGGTTTGGGAGGGGAGATGCCGGTATCCCTCCTGTGGGGCTGGGTGGTGGTCATAGCCATTTCCTTTGAGGGATGCCTCCAATCTCTTTGACACCAGGAACCTCTGACTTATCCGGCATGGAATAATCCCCGGGAGCATGTGTGGTGGTGGTCAGGGGGGTTCCTTTGTAATAGACCTTCTCTCCTTTTTTAGGAGCATGGGATCTTCTTCATTTCCCAAGGTCTCTCCCTTGGGACACCTTTTAATCCCCTGGAAACTATTCAGATTGCACGATTTAGGAAAAAGAAGACTGATCTGTAAGACTGCATGGCCTCAGTATGCCCTAGAGACAAGGAGAAAATGGCTCTTTTTTTTTTTTTTTAAAGATTTTATTTCTTTACTTGACAGAGAGAGAGCACAAACAGGGGGAGTGGCCAAGGGAGAGGGAGAAGCAGGCTCCCTGCTGAGCAGAGAGCCCGATGCGGGGCTCAATCCCAGGACCCTAAGATCATGATCTGGGCCGAAGGTAGACGCTTAACCCATTGAGCCATCCAGGCACCCTGGAAAAATGGCCCATTAATGAGATGTTAAACTTCAGTATGACCTATCAGTTAGATCTCTTCTGCAGGGAACAGGGCAAGTAGGTGGAGGTACCCATGGCCATAAGTCAGGACTCTGACCTAAGGCTCTCTTGCAGAATGTGTTTGGCTGCTAACCAGGCTAACAAGCTGCCTCCGGATATATTAGATAATGGCAGTTGAAAAAGGCCTTGTCCTCCTCCTAATAAACCCAGATTGCTGGAGGAGACACAGGCCATTCTGAGGAAGGGGATGTTGACAGTCTCGCCGGTCCTCCTAATAGGCCCAGGTTTTTCTTACTGTATCTGGGGGCTTCTCCCTCCTTCATTTCCCAGGTTGATGGTTATGATTATTGGAGTGAATTGTCTCTGGTTAGTCTGCCTCGGACGGACTTGAAGGAAAAATCCCAAGCTGCTGCCCAAACGGAAACCCCTTTTGTTTCCGGAAAGTTCCCTGTCTCCTCTGGCCCAATATAGGCTGCCTATCTTCACTTGCTGGTGGAAGAAAAGCATGCATCTGCTCTTCCATCTGAGCTGATGAGCTTTAGAACCACGGAATCCTGGGGTACCTGGGGGCTCAGTTGGTTGAGCGACTGCCTTTGGTCAAGTAATGATCCTCAAGTCCAGGGATCAAGTCCTGCATTGGGCTCCCTGCTCAGCAGGGCGTCTGCTTCTTCCTCTGACCTTCCCCCTCTCATGCTTTCTCTCTATCTCAAATAAATAAATAAATATTAAAAAAAAAAAAAAAAAAGAACTGGTAGTCCTTTCTCTGCCTTCTGGGCTTTTCTCTGCTTCCAGCCTTGCTGGCCACACCTCACCTCTTCCGCCATCCTCTCCCGCCATCCTCCCTTTCTCCTGTTTCTTTTTTCTTTTTAATTTTTAAAATATTTTATTTATTTATTTGACAGAGACACAGCAAGAGAGGGAACACAAGCAGGGGGAGTGGGAGAGGGAGAAGCAGGCTTCCTACCGAGCAGGGAGTCTGGTGTGGGACTCAATCTTAGGATCCTGGGATCATGACCTGAGCAGAAGGCAGACACTTAACGAATGACTGGGCCACCTGGGCATCCCCCCTTCCTCCTATTTTTGGACCACCTTGGGTATGGCCTGCATGACTGGCTCCCGTGCCAGCCTGGTGCCTGGTTCTTTTTTTTTTTTTAAGATTTATTTATTTATTTATTTGACAGAGAGAAAGAGATCACAAGAAGGCAGAGAGAGAGGGGGAAGCAGGCTCCCCGCTGAGCAGAGAGCCCGACGAAGGGCTGGATCCCAGGACCCTGAGACCATGACCTGAGCCCAAGTCAGAGGCTTAACCCACTGAGCCACCCAGGCACATCTAGTGTTGCCAGGTTCTTAATCCCAGCCTCATGGCCAAGGAGTGAGGAGCACCCCCTTGGACTTACACTGCCCACCTCAGATTTCCCCACTGGTGTCCCAGGTAAAAATTGACAATGGAGAACAACCTGATTGATTTCTAAGTAGATGCTGGTGGTATTTACACTAATTTAAGTGTGTTGATTTCATTAAGATAGACATATCTTTAGACTTAGCAGCATTAAATGTACAACTTTTATCCTACCAAGGATTACTGAAGGTCAAAGAAGCTCCTCTTATCTCTCTTGCAATTGTCAGCAAAAAGATGGCTTGAAATGATGGTTGATTTGTTGGTCTTCAAGTTTTTTGGTTTTTTTTTAAGATTTTATTTATTTATTTGTCAGAGAGAGAGTGAGCACAGGCAGGCAGAGTGGCAGGCAGAGTCAGAGGGAGAAGCAGGCTCCCTGCCGAGCAAGGAGCCTGATGTGGGACTCGATTCCAGGACGCTGGGACCATGACCTGAGCTGAAGGCAGCTGCTTAACCAACTGAGCCACCCAGGCGTCCCTGTTGGTCTTCAAGTTTTCGTGGGTAATCATTTAGATAGCTTTCAAAGTCTTTGGTAACCTGAAACTTTCGTGTTGTGCTTGGTTGATAAATTGGGCTGAATTCATTGGACATCTAAGCCTTTTCCAAATGAGATAAAATGCTAGTGTACTGATTACTGAATATAGGTTTGTGCTTTCGGCTTCTTAATGCAGAGAAGCTAAAGATGCTTGGGTCTATTGGTAAACAGGCTTTGTGCTTTATTGAAAGATTATACTATGGAATCACAAGCTTTACTTTTACTTTTCTTTTTTTATTTTTAAGATTTTATGTATGACAGAGAGAGAGAGAGCACAAGCAGGGAGAGAGGCAGAGAGAGAAGCAGACTCCCCACTGAGCAGGGAGCCCAGTGTGGGGTTCCATCTGAAGACTGTAAGATCATGACCTGAACCAAAGGTAGAGCTTAACTGACAGCCACCCAGGTGCCCAATGAACTCATATATTATAATGAACTCATATCAGATCTTGAGCCACGCCCATTTCCTTTTGAGTCTTTGTCATTTATGGTTATTATTCTGATACTTTTGCAAAACACGTTTCATCTTAAAGGAGATTCATTAAAAGGGCTTTTGACGGGGCACCAGGGTGGCTCAATTGGTTGGGTGTCTGCCTTCAGCTTAGTCCCTGGATTGAGCCCATAGGGAGCCTGCTTCTTCCTCTGCCCCTCACTGCACTCGTGCATTCCTTCTCTCTCTCTCTCAAATAAATAAAATCTAAAAAAAAAAAAAAAAAAAAAAGAGTTTTTGACAAACACAGAATCTTGATATCTTTAAAATAATAAAACTAAAATGGATAAGAATTTCCAGAACTGGTGTGCCTGGATGGCTCAGTGGGTTAAGCCTCTGCCTTCGGCTCAGCTCATGATCCTAGTGTCCTGGAATCGAGCCCCGCAGTGGGCTGGCTCCCTATTCAGCAGGAAGCCTGCTTCTCCCTCTCCCACTCCCCCTGCTTGTGTTCTCTCTCTCTGTCAAATAAATAAACTCTTAAAAAAAATAAGATATACAGGAATATGACAAAGTATTTCTTTGTGAACAAATTGAAGCATTTAACTTTTCTCCACCTGAACCCTCTGAAGTCCAGAGGCTCTTAGTGATTGGGTGATTCTGTCGGTTGAGGGTTAGACTCTGGGTTTTGTTTTGTTTTTTAAGATTTTATTTATTTATTTGACAGAGACAAAGCGAGAGAGGGAACACAAGCAGGGGGAGTGGGAGAAGGAGAACAGGCCTCTGAGGAGCAAGGAGCCCGATGTGGGGCTCGATCCCAGAACCCTGGGATCATGATCTGAGCCAAAGGCAGACACTCAAAAGACTGAGCCACCCAGGTGCCTCTGGACTCTCGGTTTTGGCTCGGGTCATGAGATCCAAGCACAGCGTGGAGTCTGATATTCTCTCTCCCTCTTCCTCGGCTTTCTGCCCCTTGTGTGCTCTCTCTCTCTACCTCTAAAATAATCATTAAAAAAAAAAGAGGTGTTTTTATTAAAGCATGGGGACCTTAGAGAGAAAGAACTGCATTGGGGTTGGAAGGTGCAACTAATTATATATTTTGGAATTGGGGGGTAAGTAGAGATAAAGGGAGTCCCTGAAGGGATTTTGAGAAGACTAAACAGGATCCTGGAGCTGTGGCTATTGTCAGCTAAGATCGAGTTTTGCCTCTAGCAAAGCATTAACATTAAGGCAGTTGTGAGTTCTTTGAGGAAAGTCATGCTTTGCCTGTTTCAGATATTTATCAAAGGGCTGCAAGTTGTAAGGAAATTTAATTTTATCTACATTTCATTTGCCTTTGATCTCCTCTGGTATCTCACCAGAGATTGTCCTCTGCTGTGTGGCCTTGGACAGGTTGCTGGCCTCTCTGAAACTTAGTTTTCCCTTCTGAGAAGGAGGATAATGTTACTTCTACTCTGTGGGACTGGATTCTCACAGTTCCTGCCTTGAAAGCCTGTATTTAAAGTCCTAAAGCCCCAAAGACCCTGGGGAGCAGGCCACCCTGTGAGAATTTAGAGGTGGGAATTGCTAAGCCTTGCCTCTTTGCCCTCCTTTCCCCTGCTCACCCCAGGCCTGGCCCAATAAGTCCCTTTCACCTATCTGAAGCACGCTGGGAGGTGGCAGAGCAGGGAGACCATCCCCATTCCTGGTCCCAAGGCCCGGCTGTGGCCCCACACAGCTCTCCTCACAGCCCCAGCTACTTCTTTGCCCAGCCTGGCCTTAGGGTTCTGGCTGGGGAAGGGAGAGGGAGGGCACAGCAGGTGTGGGTCTTGCTCTGAAGGCCTTTTTTGACTTCTTTCTCCATAGGGCAACTCCAGAGCAAGGAGTTCTTCCAGATTAATATGCTTCGGAAGATACCCACCCTCAAAGATGGTGACTTCATCTTGACTGAAAGGTGCTCCCCCTCCCTCCCTCCTCCTAAGCTCCTAGATCCCCTGGCCTCTGGCTGTCCCGCTGTGTGCCCTCTTAGACCCTAAGCCGCAGATGAGGGCAGAGGGAGGGGTGTGGTGAGAGCTGACACCTGGGGTTGGGGGTGACTGGAGTGACTGGGATGCCCGGAAGCCGATGCAAGATAGCGCTGTACCTCCCTTGTCTTCGGCCTCCTCTTCTGGACCCTAGGGCCTCCCCACCCCCCGATGGAGGGACAGTAGAAGAGGACATGGGGGCATTTGTCCAGTTGGACAGAGAGCAAGTTCAGCACATGGAAGCTGAAAGAGCCTCTCCTGACTCCTCAGGCCACTCTCCAGAGTTGGCCAGGGCCTGAGGGAACAACTCACGGTGAGGGCCAGCCACCAGGCAGGCAGAGGGTAAGAGGTTAGGCGGCTATAGGCGCAATGGCCGGAGGACCTGTCAGGGGTGACCCATGACAGATCTGAGGACAGGCTTTCCCTCCAGGTCCTCAACCCAACACTGGGACATGCAGGGGGCTTGATGCAAGATTCCAGAGGCCCAGAGAGCCTTTTCTGAGCTGTGTGGCCTTGGAGGAGTCACTTAATTATTCCGAGGCTTAGCTTCCTCATGTGAAATCTCTACCTCATGGGGCCGGGGGGGCGGGGGGGGGCTGCTGTGGTATCACAGATATGGGCCTCTTAAAGGGCCAAGCAGACAGTGTGGCCCAGCGTCCATGCTGGAGACAGCGAAGGAAGGAGACTCGGGAGGGTACAGTCAGGGGCAGTGCCCAGGAAGCTGTGGATGAGAGGGGAGACATCAAGTACAGAGAAGGCCCAGAGCCCCGCTGAGGGATGGGAGCAGCTGAGGAAAAAGGCCATGAACCAGGATCCTCACAGCCACTGTTCCTGCTGGCCCTGATCTGTAGCTCTGCCATCTTGATTTACCTGAGCTCTAAGTACCAGACGGCAGACCACTGGTACCCCTCTGACCTTCAGGCCCGCGCTCGCGTCCACGAGTATCTGGGCTGGCACGCCGACTGCATCCGCGGCACCTTCGGTGTGCCCTTGTGGACCCAGGTGAGGAGAACCATCTGGGGGTTGTTGACCATCAGGGACCCGGGAGGAGGCAGGAACACGGCCTGAGCCCACCCTTTGCCTGTCAGGTGATAGTACCACTCATTGGGGCCCACGTGCCCGAGGAGAAGGTGGAACGGAACAAGAAGGCCATGGACTGGGCGCTGCAGCAGCTGGAGGACAAGTTCTTGGGGGACCAGGCCTTCCTCACTGGCCAGCAGATGTCGCTGGCTGACCTCATGGCCTTCGAGGAGCTGATGCAGGTGTGAGCTTGGGATCTGTGGGCGGCATCCCTCCTGTTGCTGCCCTCACTAGACAGAAGCCCTCAGACAGGCCTAGAGACAGCTAGGAATTTGCCCAGAATCACAGAGCAAGGTTCTGTCTGAACTGATGCTTTCGCCCTGAACTTCTGCTTCCCTCCTGGATGTGGTGTTTCATGCTGGTGCTCCTGGGCCCTGAGGCTGTCCATACTTCCCTGGGCCTCATATGGGAGTTGGCAGGGTAGGGGGAGGGTGCCCAACACCTGTGCTAGTGGTTCTGGTATTGGGGCCTCAGTATTGCTGTAACTTTCCCATCCTTGTCCCTGCAGCCTGTGGCTGTTGGCTATGACCTCTTTGAGGGAAGGCTGAAACTGGCAGCATGGCGTGAGCGAGTAGAGGCTTTCCTGGGTTCTGATCTGTTCCAAGAGACCCATGGTCCCATCCTGAACATCCTGGAGCAGGCGGTCAACAAAAAATTACCGAAGCCTTCCCCAGAAGTCTATCCGTATATTCTGCTTCGTATTTCCAGGATTCCTTGAGGAGTCTGGAATGTGGGACTGATGGTTGGAGGCCAGGAGATTAGGCATAAAGAGTCAATCTTAGTTTCTTCCTTGTCCTTGTCCTTTTTCATCCCTCTGTCTTACCTCAGTCTCTTGTTTCTGACTCCTGGAGGAGCTCTACCACAGGTAGGATGCCTGATGTCCTTGGCAGTGCTGCTTCTCAGGTATAGCACGTATAATCAACAGAAGACTAAAATCCACCATATATAAAGAGCTCTAGAAATTCAATAGCATGAGGAAGAACAAATCAACTTAAAATCAGCAAATGTCATTGGTCTTTTAAGTATAATGAAGACTTGGGGAGACACCTGAGTGGCTCAGTCAGTTAAGTGTCTGCCTTTGGCTCAGGTCATGATCCCAGGGTCCTGGAATCGAGTCCCACATCAGGCTCCTTGCTCGGCAGGGAGCCTGCTTCTCCCTCTGCCTTCCACTCTCCCTGCTTGTGTGCTCTCTCTCCCTGACAAATAGATAAATAAAATCTTAAAAATATATATATATATATAATGAAGACTTGGGATACCTGGGTGGCTCAGTCAGTTTAGAATCTGACTGTTGATTTTGGCCCAGATCATGATTTCAGGATCTGAGATGGAGTCCTATGTCCATCTCATACTCAGCACAGAGTCTGCTTGTCCCTCTCCCTCTGTTCTCCCCCAACTTGCATGCTCTCTCTCTCTTTCTCTAAATAAATAAAAAAAAATCTTAAAAGAAAATATAATGACTCAGACACTTAAAGAAGAAACCAAGAATGATTGGTTCTATTACATGGTCATATTATATGTAGTAATAAAATTATGTCCCAGTAACCTCATCATAGTTAATCCAAGTAACCTCATAGATAACAAGCCAATATATAACATTGTTACCAGGGCAACAAAATGGAAAGAAACCCATTAGAATAGCAAGCTCCTAAAGGATATAGATGACGTTTCAAGGCCTATGGTAATGGTTTCTGAAATCTGGGAAGCAGAAGACTTAACAAGCACTCCTGTCGTCCAGTGCGGTTTCAGCATAAGAGAAAACAGGGTTACAAGTTGTTGCAGAAGTCGCCGTGTGTATCCCCCAGACCTGTCTTTGTGACAGAGCCCACGCCAGTTACTTTAATGGAGATAATTTAACATAAAGAATTGGTGGGGTGTCTGGGTGGCTCAGTTGGTTAAGTGTCCCACTCTTGATCTTGGCTCTGGTCTCAATCTCAGGGGTCATGAGTTCAAACCCTTCATCGGGCTCTGTGCTGGATGGGAGCCTCCTTAATAATAAACATAAACATAAACATTCAGAATTGTCACTGGGCGGGGCGCCTGGGTGGCTCAGTGGGCTAAGCCTCTGCCTTCGGCTCAGGTCGTGATCCCAGGATCCTGGGATCGAGCCCCACATCAGGCTCTCTGCTCCGCAGGGAGCCTGCTTACTCCTCTCTCTCCCTGCCTGCCTCTCTGCCTACTTGTGATTTCTGTCTGTCGAATAAATGAATAAAATCTTAAAAAAAAAAAAAAGAATTGGTCACTGGGCATTATAGAACTCAGGCAGAGAAAACCCAGATGATGACAGGGACAGCCACTAGCTCTGGGGCTGAGGGGTGGGGGGAACCAAGGGAAGACATTGGAATTCTCAAAATGTAGATGCTGGGGGAGACACCCTGTAGAAGTCAGACTTCTGAGAAGCATGCTGCTGCCTCCAAACCCTGAGGAAAGTCCCATGGGGCTGATATCAGACCTTGGAGAAGGGACACTAGTTGGAGGGTACTGCCATCTCAGGGTGAATGAAAACACACGTCCTAGGAGTGTTGGAAAATTGCAAACCGAGTTCAATGCACTACAGGAGAATTCCTGCTCCCTGAGCGAAGACCCCTTGGTGTGGGGATGTCGACAGTATCAGGAACCTTTGGCCTCCTCCAGCCTCCTCTCCAGTTCATGGTATTTGGTGTGGGATTTTTGTTTGTTTGTTTGTTTGTTTGTTTTGTTTTTGTTCTTATGGCAAGGCTTAATGCTGTCTCTAATACCTACAGTGTATGGCACCATCTAGATTGGAGAAGTCAGCAGCCAATAGTAGTCTTGCAGCCATTTCTGCCTGGGAATCAAAATGTCTCCATCTTGAATAGAAAAATAATGCTGAGGACAATGGGTTTCCCCACAGGAGAGTTTATGCCTAACCAAAATAGCACTCTTGTGGGAAGGTAAAAAATGTCAGCTGTGCCCCTGTCCCGCGCTATCTAGTGAAAGCACAGTGCGTCTGAGTGAGGGATTTCAGCCACATGGAAGAAGAGACTTTGGCCCAGGATTCTACTGACGTCTGGAATCCTGGGTAAGAAGCACCGGGCTCAGCCCCAGGTATAGCCGCCCCCAACTAACTGTGATGACATCCTTGAGAGTGTTGGAAGGGGGACTTGAAACAAAGCCCCAGGCTAGGTGGGAGGCGCCTTTCTTCAAGCGCGTGCTGTGGACTAGCTCTAGCAGACGGTTTGACATTTCTTCTGTATTCCCTGGAAATGGTTCCTCATCTTGGGGTTTGTTGCAGGGTTCCGGCTCTGATGTGTCAGGTTCCTGCATCCTCATTCTGGTGTGTCCTTCCAGGCAGTGGAAGAGTCAGCCTCTAGCTGACTCCCAAGCTGTGGGAATGAGGTGGCCTCTCACTGGCTGTGGTCACACTTGGGGTTACCATCCCTGCTCTCAGACCCCCATGCTGGTCACAGGGTCCTGCCCCACCAAGGACCTGGTGGTCTACCTGGACCTGCTGTCCCAGGCTGGCTGCCCCATCATATCTTCACCAGGCTTCCCCTCCAAGCCAGACTCTGTAGTACTGGTCCAGGGACCTGCTCCTCCCATGCCACATATCCCCTCCTTACACCCCTCCCTCTCGGAAGCCAGAACATTTGGGTTCCCTTCCATCTGTACCAGGCGGCCTCCCTTACCCAGAGGGAAGGCATTCGCATCAGAACGTAGCCACCACCCCAAACCTCCAGCCTATGAACCTTGGGCAGTGTCTCAGGCTGCATGGGTTGCTAGAACAAAAATACCAGAGGGGCACCTGGGTGGCTCAGTCGGTCAAGCGTCTGTCTTCGGCTCTGGTCATGATCTCGGGGTCCTGGAACCAAATCCCATATCTGGCTCCCTGCTCAGAGGGGAGCCTGCTTCTCCTTCTCCCTCTGCTGCTCCCCCTGCTTGTGCTCTCTCTTCCTCTCTCTCACTCACTCTCTCTGTCTCAAATAATAAATAAAATCTTGAAAAAAAAATCCCATTGAGAAACAAGATAGAGGATCATAAGGGAAGGGAAGGAAAAATGAAGCAAGACAAAAATCAGAGAGGGAGAGAAGCCATAAAAGACCCTTAATCTCAGGAAATAAACTGAGGGTTACTGGAGGAGAGAGGAGTGGGAGGGATGGGGTGGCCGGGTGATGGACATTGGGGAGGGTATGTGCTATGGTGAGTGCTGTGAACTGTGTAAGACTGAGGAATCACAGACCTGTACCCCTGAGATAAATAATACATTATATGTTAATTTTAAAAAATTCCAAAAACAAAAATACCAGAGGCTGGGTGGCTTACCCTTAAACATCTTACCCTTACCAACATCTATTTCTCACACTTCTGGACGTCGTGAAGCACAAGATCAAGGTGCCGGTAGATTCAGTGTCTCATGAGAGCTTGCTTCCTGGTTCATAATGACTGGTGGTGGAAGAGCCTTCGGAGTTCCCTGGAGTCTCTTTGTAAGGGTACTGTCCCATTCCCCATCATCTTAGCGGTTAGGGTTTCACCATAGGGCTTTGGAGGACAAGGGAAGACAAA
>PISX010022514.1:0-31688 GCA_004024625.1 Mellivora capensis | reverse complement strand
TTCAGTTTTGGGCACGTGCCAGGCTTTCTGTCCCCCTAAACTTTGGTTACAAAGGATTACTGAAAGAGATTAGAAACTCTTGGCTGACAAGTTTGAGAGCAAGGGCTGAACCCTTTCTGTGGGAGGGGATTCAAAACTCTATCTGCTGGGGCGCCTGGGTGGCTCAGTGGGTTAAAGCCTCTGCTTTCCGCTCAGGTCACGATTCCAGAGAGCCCCATCGGGTTCTCTGCTCAGCAGGGAGCCTGCTTCCGCCTCTCTGCCTACTTGTGATCTCTGTCTGTCAAATAAATAAATAAAATCTTAAAATTGCTTATATATTTGCTTAACAGTCAGGAGACTCAGGTTCCTGGGGAACTCTGTGCCAACATCCCAAAGGGAACAGTCATCTTCCAGGAAGGCTCTGGTTCAGGCTCACCTGTAACGCAATTTCGTGTTTTGTTCTGTGTTGAAGAACTTATAGCAGATTAGACAGTGCACTTCAAAGCCCCCGGAGGTGAGTATTCGAAAAACATTCCCTGGTGATTCTTATTAAGCAGGCTTGAGTACCATAATCTTAAGACAGTGTTCAGGTGTAACTGGACCTCAGAAAGAGGGCTTTTTACTACATGCCAGTGACCCAGCCAAAACACCATCAGCCTTCCAGGAGCCTTCCGATCACCGACTCCTTATCTAACTCAGCAGTTAGGCTTTGCTGTTTCCACAGCCGGGAGGCTGCGACCCGCGCCCGTCCCCCGCCCCCGCGCTCAGACTGCCGCGGCTGAGTGGGCGCGGGGCAGAGGAGCGTCTGGGTGACCTCCGAGCAGGGCGATGCGGCCTGGCCAGCAGGCCTTGGGGCCTGGAAGGGGATGAGGTTCCCTACCTGCTTCTGCTCCTCGCTTAGCCCGTTGATCGCATCGTCCACGGGCAAGAGGGAATGGGTCCGCTGGGACACGAGGCTGGCGAGCTGCGCCCGCGGCGACCGCAGCCTCCAGCTCGCCGCGCGCCGTCCCAGAAGCCAAGCAGCAGTCGCCATCTCCGCCTTGCACGCGAATAGGAAGAAGCCGGAGCCAAAGCCGCAGCTGCAGCGCCAGCTCCAGCCCCAGCAGCGGCGACCCGCCCCCTGGGCTCCACCAATCCCGGGCTTTGTTGCCCCCACCCAATCGGCGAGGGGGTGGGTCTCCAGCAGCCTATCACCCTCCGCGGCAGGCTGAAGGTCGCGCTGCCTTTGGTCACCACACCAGCCAATCAGCGGTGAAGAGTTGATCCCGGGCCCCCACCGCGGGGCTGGGTTGGCGCTGTTGGCGACTTTGCGGGAATCATCCTAGGTGGAGACCTTACTAAGTAGAAGAGCGAGAAGGGTGTCTTGGGAGTCAAGGACTTGTATCTCCCCTGCTTTGAAGTAGCAGTCCCTAACTACAGAGGTCTATATCTGCGGGAAAGAAAATGTTAAAACAGCCTGGGAAAACTCTCCAGATGTCCAGTGCTTGGAAATAAATTGTTAAAGCCTATCTGAGATGTCTAAGATTGGGTAAGGAGCGCTGGCTCTGTTGTGCACACTCTTAGAAGCCATTAAAACTTGCTTTATTATGTAACAGGGTTGAGTGATTTGGAGTTTTTATGCGAACGAGTTACTGTCTTGCAAATTATTCAATGTACAAGAAGAGTATCGGTTTGGAGGAGGGGAATGAAGGTACAGAAAAGGAAGAGTAGTGTTTTACGGAGTATAAAAAAGAAAAACAGAGCCGCAGTGGAGCCACTTAAGGCTCTGAGTCAGTAAACTGAGACTTAACTACCTTACTGTAGTTTCACTGCCCCCACCCCGCCGCCCCAGAAATGTAACCTCTAACCACTCAACACGGGAGTTGCCTGTCAGCACTGGGAAATTCATTGATGGACACCCCCTCCTGGTGTACCTCTTAGGATGGATCTTGCCTGAAACAATCTAGTCTTTGCTCGTATTTTTTTTTTTTTTTCCAGTTCCTTTGCTACCTTTAAAAACCTTTCCTTTAGGATGCCTGGGTGGCTCAGTCAGTTAAGCATCTCCTTTTAGCTCAGGTCATGATCCCAGAGTCCTGGGATCGAGTCCCAGATCCGGCTCCTTGCTTGGCAGGGAGCCTGATTCTGTCTCCGCCTCTGCCTGCTTGTGCGCTATCGCTCTCTCTCTGACAGATAAATAAAATGTTTTAAAAAATAAAAACCTTTCCTTTTCTGAGCCTCCTTGGAGTTCCTTCCTATTTGCTAGATGGGATGCTGCCAGAGTCATGAATCATGTTTTTTTTTTTTTTAAATAACTGATATTCTACTCTTTTTCTTTTTCTTTTTTTTTAAAAGATTTTATTTATTTATTTGACAGACAGAGATCACAAGTAGGCAGAGAGACAGGCAGAGAGAGAGGAGGAAGCAGGCTCCCTGCTGAGCAGAGAGCCGGATATGGGGTTTGATCCCAGGATGCTGGGATCATGACCTGAGCAGAAGGCAGAGGCTTTAACCCACTGAGCCACCCAAGCGCCTCTCATGCTTTAACCCACTGAGCCACCCAGGCGCCCCTCATGAGTTGTTTAATAAACCAATTAGATCTTTAAAATGGACTCAGTTGAATTTTTGTTACTTAACAGGGGAAGAGGAGAGCTGATGGAATTAAGCCTCTAACCCCCTTTGCTATTTTCCCCCTCTAATGTGGTGGGCTAATGCTCTGAACCAGTCTTTTCCGGTAGTTGAGTGCCCTGAGTCCTGGGATGAAAGCCTGCGAGATATGAAATGAATACCACCCACAGCAAGGCTGTTATGAGTGCTAAAAAGGAAGCCTTAGGCCCAAGGTGGAGCCACTTGCCCCCAGGGCAGCAAATCAAAACCTATATGCAGTTTCAATTTCTCCAAGAATAGAATTTTAAACCAGTCAATTTGGAGTTCTCAGGGCGCCTGGGTGGCTCAGCCAGTTAAGCGACTGTCTTCAGATCAGGTCTCTCCTTAGTTTTACTTTTTAGCGGAGCTGGTGGGGGCGGGGGGTGTAGATGGGGAGGAAGAGGGATGAGCAGATTGCAGCTGAGCACTGAGCCTAAGGAAGGACTTGATCCTACAACCCTGAGATCATGACCGGAATTGGCAGCTTAACCTACAGAGCCACCCAGGCGCCCTTCCTTACTTTTAAAGAGTTTATTCATTTTGTGTTGACAACTCCATTAGGGAATAATTGTAGTTACTTAAAAATGAAATAAGAGGGGTGCCTGGGTGGCTCAGTGGGTTAAAGCCTCTGCCTTCAGCTCAGGTAAGGATCCCGGGGTCCTGGGATCGAGCCCCGCATCGGGCTCTCTGCTCCGCGGGGAGCCTGCTTCCTCCTCTCTCTCTGTCTGCCTCTCTGCCTACTTGGGATCTTTGTCTGTCAAATAAATAAATCTTAAAAAAAAATGAAATAACACTTTTTCAAGTACCTACACTAAGTTGTTGGATCTGACCACTCAAAATGGAATCACTGATACTTCTTTGGGTGTCATAAGTATTAGTAAGACACTACCTAGGAGCATCATGAACTGAGAGAGTTTGGAAACCTCTGGCCAAATGATAAAACTGCCAGGCAAAAGCCTGGCATTCAAGGATCTTCAAGACTTCTACTAACACCAAGTACCTCCCACCCCGATATTTGCTTGTTGTTTGACCCTGGGTAAATTAACCTAACATCTGTGAGTCTATCCCTCCCCCCCCCCATGAAGAGGTAATAGTGCTTCCCTTGTGATGGTAATGAGGATTACCTGAGAAGTACAGCAAGGAATTATGGGTATAGGCCCCATGGATGGCAGAGTACAAATGGTCAGTTAAGTGACAGACATCTCCTCTTACCTTGAACCTCTGCATAAGCCCAGTTCCCTAACTCACTTCCCCAAGACTCATCTGGATATCCCTTCAGCTCTTTATTCTTTCTTTCAGCATTTCATGCTTTGATTTTCTCCCTGGAGGTTCCAATGACAGCCCCCTGCTTGGGTTTATAACTGGCTGGAGCAGTTCACAGACTCAGAGAAACATTTTACTTACTGCACAGGCTGTAACTCAGTAATAGCCAGGTGGAAGATATGCAGAGGGTGAGGGGGGGCGGGAAAGAAGCGGATCTGCCTGTAACCTGACCTTGCTTCTCTCCCTGAACCTCCACACGTGCACTGATCGGGAATGTCCTCCACTTTCTAGCTAGCCTCTCCAAATGTTACTCTTCCTTCAGTCTCTGGTCTGCCTCCTCCTCAAGCCCTCCCCAACCAAACTGTCTCATAGTGAACTACTAGAGTACACAACTATGCCACACCACCCAGTTAGTAAAGTGTTGCTGTTTGTTATTTCACTTACATGTCACCTGCACATACAAGTTTTCCCAAACAGATGGCAAGCACCTTTGGGGTTAAGAATGCCGTTCTCCATTAAAGTTTCCTAGAGCATCCAGCAAGGTAGAGTGTATGGGTCACCGTCTGCTGAGTTTCTCCTAACATGAGTTTATCCAGCCTACGGAACAGATGAATCACCCCGAACACCTCCACGAGTGCGAGAGGCAGATGGAGCAACAGAGGTAGGAGGAAACAACAGAAAAGGCAAAGGGGCACAGAGGGGAGCTGGTGACAGAGGGGAGCTGGTGAGGCGAAGGCCCCTTGGCCGGCCACCAGCGAACAGGGTTTCCGCGCTGGGTTAGAGGAGTAATAGGCATTGAGGAAGTTCCTAGGTGTTAACTAGGGTGGCCTGACAAGGAGGTGAAGGAAGTAGAACGGGGCGGGGGGGGGGGGGGCAGAAATGCCAGTTACACATTCATTTGGGTAAATAATCTTTTAAACTATAAACATGCTGAAAATGGGTAGAAGAAAATATTCAGCCCTTTAGACTGGTGAGTTATGTAACTGTGTATGTCTGATTTTGGGGATATAACCAACTGTGTGAATGTCTGTGTGTGAAGGCAAAGAAATTTAGCCATAAAGTCAGGGTGGGGGTGTTCCTTGGCCTGGTTGGGTGGTAGTCTCGATGCTCAAGAGTGGAGGGGGGTGGGGTCAGTGTAGAAATTGGGAGATGCAGAAAAACATGGAAGATAGCCAAAGTCTGCCTAGATTGACTAAGAAATGAAATAGAGCTCTGCCTTTGGTAAACCAGGGGAAGCCTATCATGGACTTTAGCTAACTAGGGATCCATGGGGTCAGGCCTAGGATTGGCTGTGCAAAGAGAAGATAACCAGGCTCAGGAATAGAGATAAGATGGAGTCGGGCACCCACTGCCACAAACAGCAGACACCCTCAGAAGAGCAGCTCTGCTCTTGGAAGACAGCAGGGCTAGCCACAGAGCACTGAAGTGGAAGAAAAATATTGTGGGTTACACTGGACTCTTGAACTTGTTCCCTGGATTAGGCCAAGAGTATTCAGTGGACATGGGTCAGTTAAGTGGCTTATTTTCATTTCTCAGTGTTGCAGTCTGGATAGTCACAGAACTGTTTATTTTAAAAGTAGCACTTAATAAAAAATAAAAGCAGAAGTGATTTAGATTAAAAGCTCCAAGTTGTATTATTTCAGGTAGGTGTGACTGCCATCTAAACCTTCACCCTCATGAACTAGGCCGTTTCCAGGAACTTCACGTTCATTCATTTAACAATGAGGTCTAGAGCCCAACCAGGATTAGACAGAGTGTGTTCCAGGTTAGAAGGGGACAGCATCGCTTCTCAGTGATGTCTCCCGTGGAGTCTCTGTACTCCACGGTACAATTAAGGTTTTCTTCCTATGCATCTGAGTGTGACCTTTGGGATAGTCTGGCTGTGGATAGTTTAGTCTCCCGATTCTAATGGCCTGCCATCCGCTTTGTTGGCTAGAAGGTCGATCCAAGCTTCTGGGGTCAGAGGGGCCCTCTTGTTGGCCTCGATTATGTGTGTGCGAGGTTCAGGAGGGCCCACCAGTCTGAGGGGGGCGTACGCTTGCCTAGAGGAGGAACGCCATTCCAGCATAGACTGTCCTTAATCCTACTGCAGAAAATGTTTCCATTCTGGGGATAGCGAGTCCTAGAAGGTCATGGCCGAGAAGCAGATGTCCTAAGTGGCTTCCTCTGTGGGAGCCATCTGGTCACTTGCTTTTTATCACATTTCTAATAGCTGTTCCATTTCCTCAAGGGCTGCTGTAAAGTCATTTGCTTGACTGTTACATAATGTCTGCTGTTCTAGGAACCGGGCCCTCTCTTCTTCTTTCATCTTCAACTTTACTTTTAAGGCCTGCATGGAAAGACATTCAGAAAGGAAGGAAGAAACAAATGAACACCCACAGGACTTTGAGTCACATGAAAGGCAATACCATTTAAGGACACTATGCTTCTCTTTCCTTGAGGAAGACCATGCAAATATTGACAGATTTTTCAGTCTTAGATCTGTATATCTGGGCTGGTTTTAGGAATGGTCTCTCTCTACTACAGACTCCTATATCTAAACTGGAGCCATGGAATCCTCTAGGATTCAGTGTACTGGCCCATGATTCTTCCAAGCAGTCCAAAGCAGTCTAGACTCAATCCGGGTTTCCCATTACAGATTTCCTTGAGATACCGTTTCCAAAGCAGAGCTGTCACACAGGTCCACCTCATACACTGAGCAACCTAGCACGTTGCTTCGAGCCCTGTAGATGTGAACATTTCTGAGTATTTGGAATAGAAAATCAGTTGTTTAAAAAAATGGTGAGGGATGCCTGGGTGGCTCAGTTGGTTAAGTGGCTGCCTTCGGCTCAGGTCATGATCCCAGCGTCCTGGGGTCAAGTCCCACATCGGGCTCCTTGCTCGGCGGGGAGCCTGCTTCTCCCTCTGCCTCTGCCTGCCACTCTGTCTGCCTGTGCTTGCTCTCTCTCTCTCCCTCTCTCTCTGACAAATAAATAAATTAAAAAAAAAATAAATAAAAAATAAAAGTTTTCAAAAAATAAAAATAAAAAAATAAAAAAATGGTGAAATCAAGTGAGGTCTTAAAATTTAGTGAATAGTAATGCATCAATGTGGGTTTTTAAATTATGACAAATATACTATGATAATGTATGATGTGAATATCAAGGGCACTGAATTCTCTGTATTTATCTTTGCAACTTTCCTATAAATCTATGATTACAAAGCAGTTTATTAAAAAGAAAGAAATGGATGAATAAGGAAGAATCCTCCAGAGCCCTACCCACCATGGCGGGAAATGGTAATCCTGCCTCAAGGTGATGTCTGCCTCTCACCTGTAACTCCTCCATCTGCTTTTTGGCTGTTTCGTTAAAAAACTTCAGCTCATCTTGCAAAGTCTCTAACAGCAACTAAGAGGAAAGTACAATGTAGTAACAAATCGTTACTGATACATGAAAACTTTCTTCATATAAACTAATCTCTTCATATGAAATGAGAGTTGATTAGATGATGGCTAGCAATCCTTCCGTTCTTTCAGGCATTTACTGAGCGTCCCCCATGTGCCGGGCTCTTTCCTGGGGCACCCCTGGAGGAACTCAGTCCAAGTGATGGACAGATCACCCCACTTCCCCGTGCTCTATGTTACACAAAACAGAGTAGCCGTGACTACTCTGAGGTGACTACTGGCCTGGGGGTTGGAGGAAGCCTTCCATAGCTAGAATTCTATGATTCTAACATGACAACTGATCTTCCTGGGGAAGAGCGCATAGAATCTCAAAGAGTTAAGCCCAAACAACCACCTTCCTACTTTGGGGAGGGAACCAAAGAGAAGCCAAATTTACTCCAGGCTGGATCTTTGCATCTTACAGTTTTCAGTAAATGGACAAGGGGAGAAATTTGGTAAAGTGGAGAAGAGAGAAACCAGAAAGTTCTCTATACATGTCCATGTTAACATGTGAATTAAAGGGGTGCCTGGGTGGCTCAGTGGGTTAAGCCTCTGCCTTCAGCTCAGGTCATGATCTCAGGGTCCTGGGATCGAGCCCCACATGGGGCTCTCTGTTCAGCAGGGAGCCTGCTTCCCTATCTCTGCCTGCCTCTCTGCCTACTTGTGATCTCTCTCTCTCTGTCAAATAAATAAAATCTTTAAAAAAAAAAATGTCTTAAAGTAGCACATTTTCAACTCAGTCTCGCTCACATCTGTAAGCACAAAGTCGCCTTCCAAGTGAAATATGCTATTTTGAGTACACATCCACTGCTGTCTTCCACTATCATGGAAAATAAATGCGGCTTCCTAAGGTTTGCTGAGCACGTGGCAGAGCCCTTCTTGGCCGGGCAGAGCCCCACGGTCACTTGGCCCCTGCCCACTCACACCCATGCCCTCACCATAGAGTCCGTGTGATCGGTGGTGGATCCTTGCTGTGATGCCAGGGCCTCACTGCCTAAAACTGATGCAAATGACAAAGTCAGCCTTGCTTAGGGAACTGCACCTAAAACAAAAACTAAAAACCCCTCCATGGACAAGTACAGGAGTATTCATGAGGGAAACTTCTCGAAGAGTCTGGCAGTTTTCCCCTTGGCAGGGTCACCTACACCTACCCTCAGAGCTTTATTTTACCTCCCTCCTCTCTAGCTTTGGATATGGTTAAAAGTTCATTCTGCTTTCTCTTCAGCTTAGCAGAAAATTTGTCCAAAGGAAATGTGTTGGTTGAGTTTTTTTGTTTATAATACAAAAACCCATTTTTATTAAAAATTTTTTTTCTAGGGGTGCCTGGGTGGCTCAGATGATTGAGAGTCTGCCTTCGGCTCAGGTCATGATCTTGAGGTCCTGGGATTGAGCCCCACATCGGGATCCCAGCTCAGCAGGGAATCTGCTTCTTCCTCTCCCTCTCCCCCTGCTTGTGCTCTCTCTCTGTATCTCTCTCAAATTAATAAATAAAATCTTTAAACAAATTTTTTTTCTAAAGACTTATTTATTTTATAGAGGAGAGAGAGTACACATGAGTATGGAGTGAGGTGAGGGGAAGAAGGAGAGAGAGAATCTCAAGTAGGCTCCCTGAGAGCCTGACAGAGGGCCAGATCCCACCACCCTGAGATCATGACCTGAGCTGAAATCAAGAGTCCCACACTTAACCAACTGAGCCACACATGTGCCCCACAAAAAACTATTTTTTAAAGCTTTTGGGGTTTGGGGTGCCTGGGTGGCTCAGTTGTTAAATGTCTGCCTTCGGCTCAGGTCAGTCCCAGGGTCCTGGGATTGAGCCCTGCATCGGGATCCCTGTTCAGCGGGAAGCCTGCTTCTCCCTCTCCCACTCATTTGTGTACCCTCTCTTGCTCTTTGTCAAATAAATAAAATCTTAAAAAAAAAATAAAGCAGGGCGCCTGGGTGGCTCAGTTGGTTGGGCGACTGCCTTCAGCTCAGGTCACGATCCTGGAGTCCCGGGATCGAGTCCCGCATCGGGCTCCCAGCTCCACGGGGAGTCTGCTTGTCCCTCTGACCTTCTCGCCTCTCATGTTCTCTCTCACTGTCTCTCTCTCAAATAAATAAATAAAATCTTTAAAAATAAAAAAATAAAGCATTTGGGCTTAAAAATTATTATTTTTGGTAAAAGTAGTACATATGCATTATAAATTAAAATAATATAAAAACATTTGGCAACTATAAAGAATATATCCTAAAATGCACACATTAATCAGCAGCATTCAAAGTCAGTGTTCCTGAATTCAGAGAAGCCTGGGCCCTTTCACTGGGTATTCTCAGGCTCCTCAACTCAGTCTGAAGCTCTTGTACAGTCCTTGGACAATTCCTGCTTCCATTCCCCTTCTTGCTGAAGACTCCGTTCTCTAAGGACAGGGTCAGAACCGAAATCACATTTAACCATTGAGATTCTGCTGATGAGCCAGGTTTAGGAGTCCTTGATAGAGTATCATCTCTGTCTTTTCCCACCTGGAAAAGTTACTTTGCTATCTCCTTTTAAAAAAGAAAATACTTCTGGTCTATTTGCAAGGTCATACTTGTTGGCACCAAGTGAATGGCATTAAAATGTTCAGATAGGAGATAGTCCTCTGTCCACAACCACAAGGGAACAAAGAAAAGCTCCTCAGGGCATCTGGCTGGCTCAGGCTACAGAGCCTGTGTCTCTTGATCTTGAGCTTGTGAGTTCAAACCCCACATTGGGTGTAGAGATTAGTTAAAAATAAAGAAAATCTTAAAAAAAAAAAAAAAAAAAGGAAACAAAAGGAAAGATCCTCCCAATCTTTCTTGCTTTGTTAAGTACCCCGCACTGAATGGGCCAGTTGATGCTATGCTGGGACTCTTGACAGTCCGCAACCACCCCCCCACCCCCGCCCCACCTCAGGAAGGGGCACATGCACCGACTCCTCCGAAGGCAACCATGCACTGTCTCTTACCTGGATTGAGGCCCTTGCTCTCCAAAATTGCCAAACAGTTGTCCTGAAACTTCTCCAGCAGCTCCACCTTTTGGGTCAGGTCCTTCAGTTCTCCCTATGGAGGTGCCATACAGAACAGGCCTGTTCCCCTTTACAGGGTAGGGGGGTTTCTTTCCTGCCCCTGCTCTGATACCCACACAGCAAAAGCCTGGCCTCTTTCTTCCTCTGCTCGGGCCCCCGGGCAAGACAAGCTTCTCCTGTCCCGGCCTCTTTCTTCCTCTGCTCGGGCCCCCGGGCAAGACAAGCTTCTCCTGTCCCGGGGCCATCCCTCCAGAGGCCACCCATTGCCTAGCATGGTAATGACAGAGGTCCAGTGGGGGTCTCCTACCTGAGTTTCAGTCAACTTCTGATGCAGCTGCTTGTTGACAGCCTCTAAGATCTGGTTCTGATCCTTGAGCTCCTCCTCTGATTTCTGCTTACTCAGTGGTTTGTAGCTGTAATGATAATTTGTGCTTAGATGAAGAAGTGGAGGTATAAGAAAATGGGCTACAGAACCATCCAAACAGGGGTTCAACTGTTGGCTTCATTATATAGTGGCATATGACCCTTAGTAAGTTACATAACCTCTCATTTCTAGAATTAGGGTAATACCTACAACTCATAATTCTATTACTATGAAAAATAAGAGAGAATACATGTAGAATTCTTAGCACAGGTAACATAGTAAACAATAAACAATAGCCGACACACAGTAAACAATAAATAATAGCTATCATCATCATTACTTATTTTCAGTGCCCTCAGAGTCCTTCTTGAGTAGTACTTTATCTCCAGAACTTAAAAAAAAAAAAAAAAAAATTATTTTTTAAGTCATCTCTACACCCAAAGTGGGTCTCGAACTTACAGCCCCGAGATTAAGAGCTGCATGCTTGGAGCATCTGAGTGGCTCAGTCATTTGAGTGCCTGACTCTTCACTGTGGCTCAGGGTCATGAGATCGAGCCCCATGTCAGGGCTCCACACTCAGTGGGGAGTCAAACATGCTTGAGATTCTCTCTCCTTCTCCCTGCGCCCCTATCTCGCTTGCGCATACTCTCTAAAATAAATAAATCTTTATTTTTATTTTTTTTTTTTTTTTAAAGATTTTATTTATTTATTTGAGAGAGAGGCAGTGAGAGAGCATGAGCGAGGAGAAGGTCAGAGGGAGAAGCAGACTCCCCATGGAGCTGGGAGCCCGATGCGGGACTCGATCCCAGGTCTCCGGGATCATGACCTGAGCTGAAGGCAGCCGTCCAACCAACTGAGCCACCCAGGCGTCCCTCTAAAATAAATAAATCTTTAAAAAAATTAAAAAGAAAGAGTTACACGCTCTACCAACTGGGCCGGCCAGGGACCCTATCTTCAGAACTTTCAAGACATGCACAAATAATAGATTTGGAATTAGAACCTACTTCTATCAACTTTCCAGCTTGTATTATTTCTATCTTCAGAAGCAAAATAGACAAGCTCTCCTCAAACAGAGAGATGGATTCTCCCCCCCGGATTTCTACCACCACCATCTCAAAGTCACTAACCACATGCAGTGCCTGGTATCCTGAAGGCTCACCCTCCTATCCACCTATCCACAGGCTATAGGTAACTTTGAAGTCCAATCAGCACTGAACCTGGCATGGAACCCAGAAAGCTCTTGTCTCGTTCTCAAGATGGGAGCCTCGAAGATCCTAGCCCTCCCAGTGGTTCTCAAACCGGGCTGTGCCTCACCCCTGAAAATTCCACTCAGATTTTTGGTGTGGCACCCAGGCTGTCACACATTAAATGAACTTATGAGTGATTTCTGAGGCACAACCAGGACTGAGAGCCACCACCTTAAAATGGTGGCCAACTTTCGCTTACCCTGCTGCTCACCTCTTTCTGACATTCTTCCTTGTGGCAGGGTCTGTAGCTTTTACCTGCCTAGAGAAGCAAAAACAAAGAAATCAGGATGTTTGCTCCTCTTACTGTGGTGATCATTTTGCAATATATACAAATAGCTAACCATTATGCTGCGCACCTGAAACTAATACAATGTTGTACGTTAGTAGACCTCAATTAAAAAAGTAACAAAGAGGGCATCTGGGTGGCTCAGTCGGTTAAGCCTCAGGTCATGATCCCAGGGTCCTGGGATCGAGCCCTGCCTCCCGCTCCCTGCTCAGCGAGGAGTCTGTTTCTCCCTCTTCCTCTGCTTGCTGCTCCCCCTGCTTGTGCTCTCTTTCTATCAGATAAATTAAAAAAGAAAAAGAAGTAATAAAGAAATCAGAGAATGGTAGCACTGCTGTTCTGTGTGTTGTGAACAAGGCAGAACAAAGAGCCTGGTTTTCTGAGGAAAAAACCAGAGACCATACAATGCCAACAGCTTGAGAAGCTCGGAGGGCCCATGTGCTGCCGTTTGAGCCTAGACTATTGGAAAAAGCTTATGAATAGGGAATGGGCTCCTCTCCTGGCCCACCTCAATGGCCCGACCGACCTGCTCCTGCTCAGAGTGGTATGGCTACGTCCTGTCAAGCTGGCTGACGTGGGAACTGAGTATAGGGAAACACGAACACTACCCAGGGCAGGAGAAGCTCAGACCAGCAACCTGGGCTAACAAGCAGCCCCACACACCCCGACCACCACTAAGGCCTGGTGTTTGGCCAGGGTCCGGCTATTTGCACACTCAGAGCAAACAAAGTACCTCTTATCCTAACCCTTGCTGGGCCTCCTCAGAACTGTTTGACATAGACGGTTCTGACATACCGCTGTTCAGGGCCACGGACTCCGATTGCCTGGTGCTCTCAAAACCCCTGTTTTCTAAATCTTTTTTTTTTTATTTAAAGATTTTATTTATTTATTTGTCAGAGAGAGGGAGAGAGAGCGAGTGAGCACAGGCAGACAAAGTGGCAGGCAGAGGCAGAGGGAGAAGCAGGCTCCCTGCCGAGCAAGGAGCCCGATGTGGGACTCGATCCCAGGACGCTGGGATCATGACCTGAGCCGAAGGCAGCCGCTTAACCAACTGAGCCACCCAGGCGTCCCTGTTTTCTAAATCTTGATACTGAGCAACTTCTAGCAAGATGTTCCCATTGGGTACCAATGATTCAACTCTCACCCGTTCTCTCGTCTTGGTTTAGTGACTTTTTTAACATCGTTCTCTGAACCTCCTGAATGAAGTCTGGAATCCACCTCCTTGGACTTAACAGGTAGCAGGCTCTTAGAAGTGGCTCGAGTTTGTGTGTCTGCAAAGGAAGACAAGCTGCTGAGACCTCAGGCGTCATGCCCCAACCGAGGAAACTCTATGTCAGCACCCTGTGCTGACACCCTATGGCAGCACCGTTTCAGGCTGTCAGCACCCTGTATTTTCTGGTCCATCTCAATTTGCAAGGACTAATTCAGAAGAATACACTTCTAGACTAACTGGGGATGGAAACCAAAATCCTTGGAAGGTGATAGTGCAATATACTTGAGGATAGCCAAATGCCTAATGATCTGGCAAACTGAATGGCCAAGGGGTACAGGCATGAAAGTGGACGTTGATACAAGCGAAGAATGAAGAGGGGTCGTGTGGCTATCAGCAGGGCTGACACGAAGCTGGAGCCTTCCTCCAGGACTAGTGGAACCTAAACACCTTGCAAAACTCCTCCGCCCTCTGCCCGCTTTCCTGAGGCTACACTCAAGCTGCTGCGAAGTTCTCCTTTAACTGTTGTGTAGTTGTTTTTATCTTTTTATTCATTTTTATTTTTTAAAGTAGGCTCCATGCCCTATGTGGGGCTTGAACTCACAACCCCGAGCTCGAGAGTCATATGCTTTACCAAGTAGGCCAGCCAGGCACCCCAGGTCTCTGTTTTCAAGTAAAAGGTAACCTTGGGGGAACATATTTACCTCCTCTTCTGAGTATTAGTAAGTTATATACAGTAACACATCTACCCTCAGTTGAAAGGGTGTTAATAAATTGATCAAAATGACCACTCTTTGCTGACAGGAATCAATTCTAATAATCTGTACTTGCTAGAGCCTAAGGACTACATTGTAGAAAAAATTTAGCAGGACTTAACAAAGACTATCTTCTTGAAATGAGAGATGTGGGGCACCTGGGTGGCTTAACGAGAGACGTGGGGCACCTGGTGGCTCAGCTGGCTAAATGCTTGCCTTTGGCTCCGGTCAAGATCCCAGGGTTACCGGATTGAGCCCTGCAGCAGGCTCTCCAGTCTGCTTCTCCCTCCCCGCCCTCTCTTAAATAAAAATCTTTTTTAAAAAATGAGAGACGCGGGGCGCCTGGGTGACTCAGTGAGTTAAAGCCTCTGCCTTCGGCTCAGGTCATGATCCCAGGATCCTGGGATCGAGCCCTGCATCGGGCTCTCTGCTCGGTAGGGAGCCTGCTTTCTCCTCTCTCTCTGCCTGCCTGCGATCTCTGTCAAATAAGTAAATAAAATCTTTAAGAAAATAAAAATTAAAAAAAATGAGAGACGCTAAGGAGGGGAATTGGATGACTGGTCAAGGAAGGAAAAGAGACTTGTTCTTCACGGCATAATATTTTCTAACTTTGGATTCTTTTTTACATGTGTATATTAGATAGGCAAAAAACGTAGGAGATAGCCTTAAAATGTTAAACTGTTGAGGTAATATATGATCATAAAACTGGGACAGGGATAGAAAGCTGAGATTAAAAACTTCCAACTTGCGGGACGCCTGGGTGGCTCAGTTGGTTAAGCAGCTGCCTTCGGCTCAGGTCATGATCCCAGCGTCCTGGGATGGAGTCCCACATCGGGCTCCTTGCTCAGCAGGGAGCCTGCTTCTCCCTCTGCCTCTGCCTCTGCCTGCCACTCTGTCTGCCTGTGCGCGCTCTCTCTCTGACAAATAAATAAATAAAATCTTAAAAAAAAAAACAAACCCAACCTTCCAACTTGGCTGGGGAAAGCCAGTCTCCACTCAAGGAGGGGGCACTGCTCTCCAAGGCAAAGGCGGTTGCAGGGGCATGCTCCCCCCTACCCCCCAATAACTCCTAGGTCCTGCTGATGCCAGATTACCATTTAGATGTTCCGAGGCCAGGTAAAACAAATAAATAAACAAACAAACCTTTAAGCCTTTTGAGGAAACCCTTTTTATTTACAGATCAATCCTCTACTGCTCAACTACCAGCTGCACAGAGTCCCCTGGGAGGAGTCCTAAATAGCTACTTCCAAATCTGCCCCCACAGGTTCTGATCTTTGAAGCTTATTTTGTGCCCTGCTCTTGAGATTAAGGAGCTCAAGAGCCTACATGACTTTCAATGACAAGCCCAGCAACACAAAGCAAAATGGCAAAGCAATCAAAAATTGTTTTTAATCCTATTTCTTCCCAAGGTTATGGGAAACTCTGGCTAGGCTTGGCCCCTCTCTCTCACTTCACCCAACAATTGATTGACAATTTACTGTATAAGTGACACGGTGCAGAAACAAATGTGAACGAGACAAGGTGCGAACTCTGGTGCCTCCAAGAATCACGCTTCTCAAAGGACTCCCTTTCCTTCTCCCTGACAACAAACCCAGTCCGTCCCTCCAGGTAGCCCAGATCTGGAAATAAAACTGACAACTGTTTAAAAAGGGATTCCTGGGGCGCTGGGATAGTTAAGTGTCTTAGAAGTCAGTTAAGTGTCTACCTTCAGCTCAGGTCATAATCCCAGGGTGCTGGGATTGAGCCTTGCATCTGGCTCCCTGCTTAGTAGAGAGCCTGCTTCTCCCTCTCCCCTGCCTTGTGCGAGCTCGCGCGCTCTCTCTGTCAAATAAATAAATAAAATCTTTAAAAAAATATTATTATTTCCTAGCTTGAGGAAATAATACTGTGAAATAATCAGCAACTTAAATCTAATTAGTAAATGCAGCACGATTAGGTTTGGGAAGTGGAATGGGGGAGGGCACGTCTAAATCCTACCACAGGGCCCTTGCCCCAAATCCCGTCATAAACCTAGACAGCCCAGTTCTAGCGGAGGTAGCAGGTTGTCAGAGCTGATGAACTGCCCTCTCCCTACCCGCGCCCCCCTTTTCTGGCCACTGGTCTGTTCCTCGTACTCCTCCGCCTGACCACCCCACTGGTCCGCAGGGCCGTGTGGATACCCACCTGCCGGCAGGCCGCCGCTCTGCACAGCGGGGGGCTGCAGAGTGTATACTGTCTTAACCACGCTGGTCATCGTAACGAGGCGGCGCAGCTGAGTTCTGAAAGGTGCAAGGTGAACGTTACCCTATGATGGGTTTGGGGGCCGGAGTAGGTGGAGGCCCCCCGGAGAGCGCGACCTGGCCAGTCTCGGCCAGGGGAAGAAGTCGGGAGAAAGAAAATTCTCCATTCCCAGACCATTCCGCCCGCCCCATATCTAGCCCCATCCCTCGCCCCGGGAGAGTCGAACCCAGGCTCCTGCCGCTCCTGCCCGCAGCCCTCGTTGCCCAGGTTCAAAGGATGCTCCTCGGTAACTGCCGAACCAGCGACCGGGTCTGCCGCCGGGCTTTCAAATGGAAACTTCCGGTGATTGGGCGGAAGGGGGCGCGGTTCGCGCTCTGTAGGCGGCCATGTTGTACGGCTATCCGTGCTGGGGGCCACGCCTACAGGAGCTGCCATGCTGTACGGCAGGTCACAACTGAAGCAACAGCAGGAGCTTGTAGGCTTTTGGTGTCAGAGGCCCCAGGTCTGGGCGGGGGAGGGGAGTGGTGCACTTTGCCTGCCTGAAAGGAGCTATGAGCCGCCAGCATCATATTCCGGGCTTGAGACACAAACGCGATCACTGTTATCTATGTCACAATCCTCTTTATTTGGTCCATGATAGGGATTTTGCATGGTGCTTGATTGGCAAGAGCGTAGGAGTGTTTGGATGCGCAGGGTGGAGAGTACCGGGTGAGGTTTAAAAACCGTCTGTGGGCGGAAATCCCCACCTCACCTACCCTCAGACCTAACTTTAAAGATTATTTATTTGAGAGAGAGAGAGCATGTGATCAGGGAAGAGGGAGAGGGACAGGGAATCTCCAATGGACTCCTCACTGGTGGGGAGCCCTAGGCGGTACTTGATGCCACAACCCTGAGATCATGACCTGGGTCAAAGCCCAGAGTTGGGGACTTAAGTGACTGAGCCACCCAGGCACCCCAGCCCTAACTTTAATAACACTTACCCAGATTTTTTTTTTAATGTAAGCTCTATGACCAGCAAGGAGCTTGGACTCACAACCGGGAGATCAAGAGTCCCAGGCTCTACCAACTGAACAAACCACGTGTCCCAAAACTTATCCAGATTTTGAGCAGAGATTCAAGCT
The DNA here is from genome assembly GCA_004024625.1 of Mellivora capensis. Classification (NCBI taxonomy): domain Eukaryota; kingdom Metazoa; phylum Chordata; class Mammalia; order Carnivora; family Mustelidae; genus Mellivora; species Mellivora capensis. Next base: position 14,180 of record PISX010022514.1, on the reverse strand, counting down.
ACTGGTAGAGAACAGGTCAGGGTTTTCAAGCACTTAAGGCACTCATTCATTTCACTCAGTAAATATTTAATGAGCATGGACTGTGTGCCAGACCATTCTTCTAAGAGGACAGATGGGGGCGGAGTAACAAATATCCAGACTGACTGTGGCTTTGCCCTCCTGGAGTTGACAATCTAGAAAATGGAAACAAAAAGACACACAAACTGGGGCACCTGGGTGGCTCAGTGGGTTAAAGCCTCTGCCTTTGGCTCAGTTCATGATCCCAGGGTCCTGGGATTGAGCCCTGCATCAGGCTCTCTGCTCCACAGGGAGCCTGCTTCCTCCTCTCTCTCTCTCTCTGCCTGCCTCTCTGCCTACTTGTGATCTCTGCCTGTCAAATAAATAAATAAAATCTTTTAAAGATTTTTTATTTATTTATTTGTCAGAGAGAGAGAGAGAGGGAGAATGAGCGAGCACAGGCAGACAGAGTGGCAGGCAGAGGCAGAGGGAGAAGCAGGCTCCCCGCCAAGCAAGGAGCCCGATGTGGGACTCGATCCCAGGACACTGGGATCATGACCTGAGCCGAAGGCAGCCGCTCAACCAACTGAGCCACCCAGGCGTCCCAAATAAAATCTTTTAAAACACACACACACACACACACACACACACACAAACTTATTAGTTACATCTCAATTAAGTGAGAAAAAAACTCAAATAAATGTATATTTACCAACTGTAGTAAAACTATGAAGGAAAAACACAATGTGCTATGAGAGAGAAAATTGGGGAAATTTTCAGTTTCCCCAAGTTTCAGAGTTTCGGGGAAAATCCAGTTGAAACTGCATAGTCAGGGAAGACATCTAAGGAGATGTTTGACTAATGAAAGATGAATGAGAATCTGGGGCACCTGAGTGGCTCAGTCGGTTAAGTGTCTGCCTTTGGTTAAGATCATGATCCCAGGGTCCTGGGATCAAGCCCTGCATGGGGCTCCCTGCTCCGTGGGGAGTCTGCTTCCCTCTCCCTCTGCCCCTCACCCCTGCTTGTGCCCTCTTGCTCTGTCTCAAATAAATAAAATTTTTAAAACAAATGGTGAGTGGAGTTAATCAGATGAACAGTGGGGGAGGGAGGAAAAATGTGAAGTCGCAAAGCAGGAATGACTAGCTGGGAATGAAAGATGGGAGGAAAGCAGTACAGATAAAGCTGGAGAAATAAGAAGTCAAATGGCAAGCTTTACAGACCAAAGGTGAAGAGATTAGATTTTACTTTTTTTTTAAAGATTTTATTTATTTATTTGACAGAGAGAGAGAGAGAGAGAGAGAGAAAGAACACACAAGAAGGGGGAATGGGAAAGAGAGAAGCAGGCTTCCCGTTGAGCAGGGAGCCCAATGAGGTGCTCGTTCCCAGGACCCTGGGATCATGACCTGAGCTGAAGGCAGACGCCCAACGACTGAGCCACCCAGGTACCCCAAGATTAGATTTTTATCTTAAGAGTAATGGAAAAGTCATTGAAATACTAGAGCAGGAGAATGTTATTCAATTTATTTTTTTAAAGCTCATTGTAACTACTTCATGGAGAAAGGATTGAAGGGGGTAAGGGCAAAACTATAGAGATAGTTGGGAGGCTGCTGCAATCATTCACATGAGAGATGATGGTGGCTTGGCCATGAGGGTGCTGGTAATAGTGAGAGTGCAGAGGCTGCTTTGAGGCAAACAAGCTGGAGCGATTGAATGCAGGAAGAGCCCACAGCAACACCTGGCTGAATACAGACGGGCCCATCAGGCAACCCACCTCAAAACTTCCATAGGTCCTAACTGACCAATGGGCTACTACAACTAGGCACAGTTACCAAAAAAGGGAAGATTCCATGGTCCCAAACCGTCCTCACCTTCCTTCTTTAAAAACAGCTCCCACCCACTCCCTCCTGGCAGACAACCTCTCCTCTGCTGTCCTCCCCATGGCTCCCTTTTGGCGTATTCAATAAATGTCTATCTCTTTTGTTTTGCCGCAGGCGAATCCTTTCACCACCCATGCCACCGACTTCCACCTGATCATTGCCCTACGTTCTGTAGGCCCCGTTCCAATTGAACAGACACCCCATTTAGATACCACAAGGATGGAAGAGAAGCAGACACATTTTAAGACAGCTTTTGGACATAGGATCTCAGGACTCAGTGTTGGACTGCATGTGGGAAGAAGGGAAAGGGCTTTTTTCAAAAGATTATTTAAGGTTTATTTATTTGTTTGCTTATTTGAAAGAAAGAGAGAACATAAGCAAGCACGAGCAAGCACAAGTGAGCACAAAAAAGGCGAGGGATAGAAGGAGAGGGAGAAGCAGGCTCCCTGCTGAATAGGAAGCCTGATGTGGGACTCTATCCCAGGACCCCAGGAGCTGAAGGCAGACATTTAACTGACTGAGCCACCCAGGTGCCCCTCAAAGATTATTTATTTTAGAGAAAGAGAGAGAGAGAGCACAAATGAGGGGAGGGGCAAAGGAAGATATTCTCTGAACAGACTCCCACCAAGCATGGAGCCCAAAGCCAAAGTGGGACTCGATCCCACAACTGGGATCCCTGAGATCACGACCCCAGCCGAAACCCAGAGTTGAACGCTGAGCCCCTCAGGTGCCCCGAGAAGGAAGTCTTAAGGAGAATTCTCAGGCTTGAATAACTGTGTGGAAAGAGTCACTATTTTATGTTGCTGGGAGATTGAGAGCTTAGTTTTGAACTTAACTTGAAATGCCTCTCAGACATTCAAGTGGAGCTGTCAAGTAGACAGTTTGAAATACAGGCTTCAAGCCCAGAGGGGAGTCTGGGTTAGAGATCTACTCTTGAGATCTAGGTGTATGTGGACGTATTAAAAACAAAAAAGAAGCTGAGATATTGGATGAGATCATCAAGGGAAGAAGTGTACAGAGTCTACAGAGAGCCAAGGATAGGGATAGTAGCATTTAGGAGTTGCAGTGAAAAGCTACCAGCCAAAAAAACCTGATAAAGAGGTGCCAGGGATGTGAGAAGAAAACAAAAAAGGGTGGTGTTTTAGAAGCCAAGGAGCAGGAAGTGGTAAATTGCCAAAGGAGGGAGTGGTAAACTATAGAGAATAACTGGTAAAGAAGTTATTGGCAAATACAGCAAAAGGAATTCTGGTGGAGAGGTGGGTCTGAGTGGAAGGCACATTGGAGTGGGTTAAAGAGTACATGAGAGATGAGGAAGTTGGGATGGCAGATGCAGACATTAGAAACTTTGTGAATGGAGTAGAGCAACTGGGCAGTCACTGTGGTGCTGGGTTGTGGGGGTCAAGGAAGGGTTTTCCCCAAGATGCAGCTACTAGTGGATCCATGTACTAAGGGGAATGAGCTAGCAGAGAGGAGGAAAAGGATGTTTCAGGGGGAGAAGGGATGATCACAGGAGCAAAGTCATATGCAAACGGGGAAGGAAGATGGAATCTGGAGTAGCATTTTCAAGATCATCTCTTTTTTGTTCACATACCTTCACAAGTAATTAAACAAAAATAATATGCCCTCTCACCCATTTTTAGTTGATGCCTGCATTTTTCCCCAATCTTAAATATTTTAAAAAACCAACTTTCTACCTATTATGTATTATGTACCTCTTTATTCATTTCTAAAATTCTTTTCTTTTGGTGTTTCATTTTAGACAATTTCTAGTTTCATGTCTTCAAGTTCACTAATCTTTTTTTCTGCAGTGTCTAAACTGTTGTTAATTTCATCCAGTGGCTTTTCATCTCATTCATTTGTTTCCATCTCTGGAAGTTCAACTTGCGTATTTTTGAAAATATCTTCCAAGTCTCTACTTAGCTATATGAACATATGGAATACAGCTATAATAATCTCTTTGCTAATTCTCACATCAGTGTCAATTCTGGGTTGGTATCAATTGGTTTTCCTCCTCACTATGGTTCACATTTTTCTGCTTGTTTGTACTACTGCTAATGTTTTATTAGACCTCAGGCACTGTTAATTTTGCGTTTTCACATGCTGGTTATTTTTGTATTTTTGTAAACATTTTTTAAAATATTTTATTTATTTATTTAACAGACAGAGATCACAAGTAGGCAGAGAGGCAGGCAGAGAGAGAGGAAAGGAAGCAGGCTCCCTGCTGAGCAGAGAGCCCAATGCAGGGTCCATCCCAGGACCCTGGGATCATGACCAGAGCCAAAGGCAGAGGCTTTAACCCACTGAGCCACCCAGGCACCCCTTCTGTAAACATTCTTGAGGTTTTTTCTGAGATGCAGTTACATTATCTAGAAATAGTTTGATCCCTTCAGGTGTTGCTTTTAAAATTTATTAAATGGGATGAACAACTGGGTTAATAAAAAATAAATAAATAAACTGGGGCTAATGTGTCCCCACTGTTAAGGCAAAACCCTTCTAAGAACTCCAACCAATGCTTCATAAAATGAGATTTTCCAGTCTGATTGATGGGAACAGTCACTGTTCCAGTCCTCTATGAATATTGGCTACTGTTCCCTCTAATTATTTTGGATGATTCTTTCCTTAGTCTCAAGTAATTTCCTAACATTTCCATGATGAGTAGTGCTCTGCTGAATACTCGAGGGTGGCCCTTTCCAGAATTCTCTCTCTATGCACCTTTTTTCTCACCAGCACTCTGTTGTGAATACAGAGTTTGGATTGCCACAAACTCAGCTATCTCCTCAGTTCAGGGAGCCTGCATGGCCCTGCCTGTGTTCTCCCTCCCTGCAATTCATCCTGGAAACTCCCTTCAGCAATAAGCTAAGGCAATCATAGGGCTCATCTCATCTGTTTCTTGTCTTTCAGGGATCACGGTCTTTGTTGTCTGGTGTCCACAATCTTGAAAACTTTTGTTTCATACTTTTTATGTTTAGTTGATTGTTTCTGGAGGGCAAATCTGGTCCCTGCTACTCCATCTTATCTGAAATGGGAAGTTGTAATATGTACTCTAAATATATTTTTGTTCAAACCATGGAGCTGCAGATTTAAATCATTCAATTTTTGGAAAATGCCCTCTGTATATCCTATGTGCAAAGCCAAACCTCTGTGCCCATCAGCCAAATCAGATTGGCTATCTTTTCTTTCTTTCTTTTTTTTTAAAAGATTTTATTTATTTGACAGAAAGAGAGAGATCACAAGTAGGCAGAGAAGCAGGCAGAGAGAAAGGGGGAAGCAAGCTCCCCGCTGAGCAGAGAACCTGATGTGAGGCTCAATCCCAGGACCCTGAGATCATGACCTGAGCCGAAGGTAGAGGCTTAATCCACTGAGCCACCCAGGCACCCCTTGGCTATCTTTTTTTTAAAAGATTTATTTATTTTAGAGGGAGATTGGGGGGGGCGAAGAGGCAGAGGGAGAGGGAGAGAGAATCTTTTTTTTTTAAGATTTTATTTTTTATTATTTTTAAAAGATTTTATTTATGTATTTGACACAGAGAGAGAGAGAGATCACAAGTAGGTAGAGCAGCAGACAGAGAGAGAAAAGGGGAAACAGGCTCCCCACCGAGAAGAGAGCCTGATGCAGGACTCGATCCCAGGACCCTGAGATCACAACCTGAGCTGAAGGCAGAGGCTTAACCCACTGAGCCACCCAGGCGCCCCTGGGAATCTTTTTTTAAGGATTTTATTTATTTGACAGAGAGAGCAGAAACAGGGAGAGCAGCAGAGGCATAGGGAGAAGCAGTCTTCCTGCTGAGCAGGGAGCCCGAAGTGGGATTTGATCCCAGGGCCCTGGGATCATGACCTGAGCAGAAGGCAGATGTTTAACTGACTAAGCCACCCAGGTGCCTCAAGAGAGATAGAATCTTAAGCAGACTCCCCACAGGCCATGGAGCCCTATGCGGGCTGACCCCATGACCCCGAGATCATGACCCCAGCAGAAATCGAGAGTTGGACCCTCAACCAACTGAACCACCCAGATGCACCCAGACTGACTTTCTATCATAAAAGTCTGCTACTGTTTTTCAGTTCAAGCAAATGTGGTTAATACGCATTCTGTAACAACCTTTCACTCTTGAATTTGAATTCTTAAATGAAGAAGGCACAGAACTGAATAATCACACAGAAGCCTGATAATGATTACATCTTTATCAAGGTCCTTCCAGGGCTTTTCAGCACAGAGTGGCTTCTGACAACCAATCATTTACATAGCACAGAGTGGCTTTCCTTTGTTTTTCATCTTCCCATCGAACTGAGTTACACTTCTTCTCTTACGTATAAATACCTCCCGACCTTGAGTTATAGTTGTCCCTGGGATCAAGGGTGTGTGTGGAAAGGGTGAGGAATGCCTGTTTTTTCTATCCCCAAGCAAATGGAACCCCGATGGATGGGATGGGGTGTCAGAGAGCTGTCACTGTCCACATGTATTATCAAAGGCCACCATGGAAGAAAAGATCAGAAACTCTCCAGATAAATGTGTGAAGGTTGTAAACCCATGAATCTTCTTTCCTGATACCTCTCACCTGCTTCTCTGTCCTGTCATGTAATGGGAGAAGAATGGAATGAGTTAGATGGGGCTGAGGAAGTTTGGCTTATAAATCTCTTGCAAGATGTCTCTTTTATCGGGCTTAGGCTGGGATATTGCCTTAGTATCATGGTATCACTTATGCCATGTGCCAATCTAAGAGTCTGCTAGTCAAATCAATCTCCATCATTGTCAACAAAGCGCCACAGTCATGGAAGGATGGGTTTTCCCATAGTGACAAAGTAAACCAAGTTACATTTTAAAAACATACAGCACATGTACTCATACTCTGAGTGGAAGTTCAAGGATCTGTGGCACAAATAGGAGAAAGGACCTTAAGTCCCAAATGGGTGTCAACGTAGTTCTATTTTAGAGTCTCAGTGTTAAGAAACCATTTCTTGAATTTCACAGAGCAAACATGAATGCTTTAGCTGGTTTTCCCCTGCCTCAGCATGCTTCTGAGCCATATACTCCTTGTAACCACTGATAATGTAATGAAGCAAATAGGGCTGCTGAAACTTACAGGAAATTGACAATACTTTAAATCCTGCTTTCCAGAGTTGGGGCTGGAGAAGCAGGCTAGATTATCCATTAATGTGGGTTGCCTGCCATTGGTATGGGCCACTCTGAGAGTGTGGTGTTTTAGATTACCGCTGGGTTCTTCCAGTCTTTGGGGCCCAGCAGTATAAAGACCAAATCCAGTCTGTACCTTAGCTACTCTGGTTGATCAGCCTTCCTGCTGGGTTTTGTGGCTGTGGCCTGCAAGAATGGGACCCAGAAATCTCTGAGTAGGATCCTCAGCTGTGCCCACATCCCTGATGCCCGCCCTAGCCACCCCTCTGTATTCTGACATTTCAGTGGTTGTGTTCTGGCAAAATTTCGAAGCTCCACTCCCAGATACCATGTCTCCCTTTGTAAGACAAAAAGGATGTGGAAGAGCAGGTCCTTTTGGTCCAGGTCCCTGCTGCCCAGCCCCACAATACAAGGCAGAAGAGCCTTGATGAGGTGCTTGGAAAAAACAATTAAGAAGGTTGTTTTGGTCTCTTTTTTTGAGTCAAAGCCAGACTTCTGCTCACGCTCAGAAGGAAGGGCTCACCTTGTCCTCCCTCTGGCTGATTGTCCCAGATGAGACCAGGGCTCTCAAGGTGTGGGTGTGTGATACAGAAGGACACAGTCCACGGTGCAGAGAAGCCAAGACCCTGATGAACAGCCCCAGGCCAGAGACAGGGAATTCCACTTGGACATGAGGACAGAATGGTCCCACAGACCTCCCAGAGGATAGGTGCAAGTTAGGTCCTCGTCCCTGCCTCCTCTTCCTGGTGGTCAGGGGTCAAATGGGTTTGATTTTCTTAGCTTGCAGAGGAGCTGACGTAGCCTGTCATCCCACCCATGGTCTCGCTCTTCCAGAACTCCTGTATGTCATTTGGATTTCTGTTCCACTTCTCATGGGCTTCTTATGGTGGGAGGTAGGTCTCAAGAATATAGGGAAAAACAAAACAGAAACGCCTCTTGAGTTGCCTCTAGCTGGGTCACAGAGTGTCTGGCCCTAGAACAATCCCTTCCTGTCTGTGTTACTCATCTGTAAAATGACCTGGATTGGTGGTTTTCACACCACATTCTGTTAGAGCTGCTGGGAGCTTGTGGGGTTCCCCAGGGCCCCCAAGAGGCCCAGCAAAAAGGGAGGCTGAGCTGACTCTGTACACACCCACCCAGCACCCCCCAGAGTCAGTGCTTCTTATCCGTTTTGTTACTGTGTTTCCACACAAGGATTCTTTGAAGAAAGGATCCTGAGGCTACAAAGCTTGAAAACTGCTGGAATAAATGATCAATAAGGTCCCTTCCAGTCTGAGACACTTGGACTTCCGAAGCCCAGCTCAAGTTGTCTCCCCTTAGGGAAGCCGTCCTGGTTACCCGTCCTGGGTACCTGACCTCCAGCAATATGAATGGTGACAGGCACATGGCCCTTAGCCCACACTGCATGGTGCCACCAGTGACCCATCCATGCCTAAGGGAAGAGCTAGCATGTGAGCCCCTCGAGGGCAGGTGTTCAATTTCCCTTTCAGGCCTCTGTCTCCTCGTGGTTCCACATGAGAGTAGGTGTTCGAGTAAATTTGCTTCAAGGGCCAGGAGCTCTCACGTGGCATAAAACTCTGCAGAGAGACTCTTTGCTTTGGGGAACGGGGAGTCACATTTTGGTCTCCTGAGTGCCCCCAGACAGACTTGCTTATAGGAAGCTGGGGTTTCTCTGACTGGGGATAGAGTTTTAGACTCACACACTCCCCAAAGGGGCCGGCCTGAGTTCCTGCCTCAGCTGAATTCTGTTCAACCCCTACTACGCTCTGTGCCGCTCCACACACTGTGGCCATGGAAGAAGCCCTAGAACCGGGGAGTCAGCTCTGCCAGGATGCCCCAGAGCCTGGAGGCTCTCCGTGGATCTGGAGGGAAGCACGGGGCAGATGTGGAACAATGCCCGGCTTGCTCAGAGTACAGCCCTGTCTGGAGACAGAGGTCTGAAGAGGGGTGGGATGGAGTATCCTCAGAAACACCTGCAAGGTGAACCATCAAGTTAACTATGGGCCAATGCCCTGGAGCGGGTAGCTAGGACAGTGGGAATTCTAGCAGTGGATCAAGGCAGGAAGCCTGCTCCCACACTTATGAGCTCTAAGACTGTGGGTCAACCACTTAACCTTACTTATTCTCAGTGACTTTACCTATAAACCGGGGGTGGGGTGGGGGAGGATCTGGCTAATTGCAGGCTACCCCATAGTGAAATGGTGAGATTCCAAGGAGACATGGGTATGCAAGTTAAGTATTGTGTAAAGGAAAAGATACAGGATATAAGGGTTCTTGTGTGTTTCCAGGGGAGCACACGCTTCCTGCTCCCCACAAGAGACCGTTTCTGCAACTGAACAACACTCGGAGGCTGACTGGCCTTCCTCCCCCTGCTTCGTTGCCAGCAGCCATCTCTACCCGGCCTTGACAAATTCCTGGTCACCCTAGGGAGTGTGAGGGGGTAAGGCCATTCAGGAAAGAGGCCTCAGCCTAATTCTGGCCCAGAGAATCTCCCTGAAGAGAAGGGAGTGTCCTGATAAAGAGCCCCTGAAAGGTGTGAGGTCCCGGAGGCTGCTGGGGTTCCCCAGGGCTCTTCTGGTTGGTGAGGTGCCCTGCAGGGTCCCAGGAACTGGGTCCCTCACATCTGCTTCGCTTGAGGGCCAGGTCAGCCTCCCCCTGATACCTCGAGCCACGCATCTGGCCTTCCCCCTTCCAGAGGTCCTGGTTGGCATTATGTGGGGGGCGGGGCGGGGCAGACGAGAGATCAGCAAGTCACAAGACATGAGCCTGTGACCTTTCTTTCCCAAGATCCACCCCACTGAATGTTCCAGATGTGGGGAGTAAGCAGCAGCCTGGACCAAGGCTGACCCACATGGGGCAGGGTTTAAACTCCACAGTTGGATGGTGAAACCGCTCCGTGCTGAGGTGGGGAGACACCATCGAGCTTCAGTCCGGGGCCACCTTGTCGCCTCCAACAGGCTCTGCACCCTAGTCCGGGCCTCCCTCAGCTACTGTAGCCTGAAGTGTGGGTGCTGGGCCTGCGGAGCCAAACGTCTGGCAGATCTGGCTGGCTGTTGGGCAGCACCACAGGACTGCCATCCCCTGGGGCCCCACGGCCCTTCCAGGATGAACTGCTCTGGTGGGAGGCAGGCACGGAAGGATCGTATACGGCCTCCCTCAGCGCCAGCCACAGGGTGTCCCGCTTTTCGTTCAGCTGGCCCCGCTCGGGTACAGTTGGCTCTGTTTCATCCAGGTCGTCTGGGGAGGCACCCACAGAATCTGGAACTCGGGCACTGGGCTCCGAGGTGCTCAGACAGGTCTCATCAGAGACGCTGAGGCCCTCTAGGGTGCTGGCTGAAGAGCAGAGGCAATCAGGAGGCTCCACAGCCTTGGCCTTGGGAGAGTGGGCAGGGACTTTTGGCGAGGCCCGCGCAGGCTCAGCCTTCTGGCCTGGGGAGTCCCGCCTGCCTTGGGTCTTGGGGCTGGGGCCCGCCTGCTTATAGGGGGAGGATGTCTGCAGGGCTGGGCACTGGCTGAAGACGGACTGGTGGTCCAAGAACAGCTCCCTCGGGGAGGCAGGGGCCGGTGGGGGCCGGGAGCAGCAGGGGCCATCATGCAGCTGGAGATCCTCAGAGAGCACAGAGGGCCGGTGGGACAGTTTGCTCGTGGCTGTGCTCGTGTCAAAGCTGGGGCTCCGGCGCCGTGCCAGGGGCTGGAGTTCGTACTGTTCCGAGCATGATCCGGGTGCCCCTCCCGCTGGCCCTGCCCGTGGGCGGCCTGCCTTATCCCCACTTGGCTCTCCAGTTCCAGTGTCCCAAGGCAGGTGGGCACAAGGCCAGAGGATCTGCCCACAGTTCTTCTCTGGCCCAAAGAAGCAGCACAGAGATTGGAAGAAGAAGCTGGCAAACCCACAGCTGACGCACTTGACCATCATCAGGACAATGCCCAGCTTGCGATAGAGCAGCACAGTTGCGGGTAGCATGAGCACCCCAGCTGCAAACAGGGCCGCAGCCCCCATTGCCGTGGCACAGCTGGTCTGACGCAGGGAGAAGGCCACGCGGCTCAGGCGGTCAGGGTGCGGGCACAGGTGATAGGAGATACAGTAGTTGACTGTGAAGTCCACCGAGAGGCCCACAGATGCGGAGAGAAAGAGGGCTTCGGCAGTGTTGAGCTGCCATTCGAGCAGAACCAGTAGCCCCACAGTGAGCAGCACAGTGCCCGCCACGGCTGCCACGGAGAACAGGCTCAGTGGAACGTTCCAGGTACCCAGCAGCAGTGTGGCAAAGGCCAGTGCCAGCGAGAGGCCCAGCACCACAGCTGGTTCTGTGTTCAGGCTGTGCTGCAGGCTGTAGAGCTCCAGATGGCTGGTAAACCAGCCCCGTTGGAGGCCAGGGGGTGCCCGGCCCAGCTCTGCCGCCAGCCAGTGGCTAACCTCAGTGTAGAAGCGGTGGGCCTGGCTGTAGTCCGGACTATACTGGACATTAGTCTGGAACTGCAGGACCAGGGCAGCCAGGCTGCCATGGGCATTGAAGCGGGGCCCCAGGTCCCGGGTGCCGTTGGGGCCTTGCTCCAGAGCCATCATCTTGAGGCAGTGCAGGAAAAGCTGGGGTGCCCAAGGGAAGGCAGAGTGGCCACAGCAGAGGTCCGGTCCCAGGCGGGCGCAAGCGGGGCTCTCCACCCAGCGCTGGAGGGCCTCCATGAAGCAGAGCGTGGTCCAGCCCTCGGGCTGGGCGCCAAAGAAGCTCTGATTCCGAGCTCCGTGGCAGAGGTTCAGCAGCCAGCGCTGGGCTTCGGGGCCGCTGGCCGAGAAGGCGGGGTCACTCACCAGTGAGCTGTTGCTGCGAGGGTCCAGCGGGTCGCCGGTGTCCACGGGCAGGATGCCCCACACCAGCACCACGGGCAAATGGCCCCCCTCGCCCTGAGGAAGCCGCTCGAACAGGAACTGCTGGCGGTACTCGGCGTCGAAGCGCTCAAAGGGGTGGCTGGGCCGGAAGACCTGGCCGCGGGGCGGTGGCAGCGTGGGCAGCCGCAGACGGGGGCTGACGCCGGCAATGTAGGCGCCGCCTGCCGCCAGCGCGGCGAACCAGCAGATCCAGATGTAGCGGAACTTGATGACCCCACAGGGCAGGAGGCGCTGGAAGAGCAGGCGTGAGGTGCCGGCCGCCGCCCTCCGGAGACCGCGGAGCCTTCTGTGCAGCGCCAGCGCCAGTCGCCGGGGCGCGCTGCCGGCCCTTGGGCCCTGCACCCGGGACGCACAGGCGCGCGCCAGGTAGCGCTCGTGGAGCACGGCGGAGGCGGGCAGCCAGACCAGCGTGAGCGCCAGGTGCGCCAGCACGGCCGTGCCCAGGTAGAGGGCGAAGCAGCGCACAGCCGGCAGGCGGCTCAGGTAGCTGGCGTAGAAGGCCGCGGCGGTGGTCAGGCCCGAGACCAGCAGCAGGTAGCCGAAGTGGTGCATGGTCCGGCCCACGCGCTGCGCCAGCCCCCCCGAGGGCAGCTGGCTCTTGCTGAGGCGCCACAGGTCGAAGAAGATGAGTGTGTGGTTGGCGCAGACGCTGCTGAGCAGGACGAAGGCTGCCAGATTGACGAAGGGGAAGTAGGCCATGCGGAAGGCCACCCGGTAGAGAAAGAAGGCGACTAGCAGGGAGCCCAGCACCCCCAGCAGTACCAAGAGCGTGAGGAAGAGGGAACGCAGGTAGAGGGCGATGCTGAGGAAGATGGCAGCCAGGGCCAGCAAGGGGTACACCGTGTCCTGGGCCAGGTAGTGTCTCAGCAGCTCCTGCTTGAGGCCCAGGTCCATGCCAGTGATGGACGTGTAGTTGTCAGAGAGCCCCCAGGGCACCGCGAGGCGGTCCAGGTAGATGCCCATCATGGAGGCCCCCTTGGGAGTGGGCAGGAAGAGCAGGCTGTACTTGAGGGAGGGCACCTGGTAGTCGGCAGTCTGGGGACTCAGAAAGTCCCTGTCCAGCAGGAAATGGAGGAGTTGGTAGACAGCGCTGCTCCGGGAGCACTTGGTGGGCACCTGGGTGCAGTGTGCTGGCTTGTCCTGTCCAGGGCCCAAACAAGAGGGCACCAGGGCACCACGGTGATAGTAGATGGCACAGGCCCGCAGAAGGGCCAGTGTTCGCGCTGCATCGGCTTGAGTAGTGTCCAGGCAGGAGGAGCGATTGGAGAGCACGGCCACATAGTTGCCCAGGGACCAGCTGGGGCAGCACTTGTTGGCTTCCGTACGCTGGCACAGAGCCCCAAAGTGGCTATGGGAGCGGATCTGTACAGCACACAGGGAGGAGAGAGCTCAGGGTCAAGGCAGGGGCCCAGATTCCCCGGCCCCTGTCCAGGGACACCTCACCTCCTACCAGGCTAAAGGGCCGAGGCAGAGAGGTATCCTGACAGCCCAGCAGACAAGGCTCATCTCAGAGCTGTGTTCGGTTCCTGGCTACATCTTGACTCCCCACCAAAGGGGAGCCTCAGGAATGCTACCTGAGGCTTCCTTCCGAGAGGTCCTGCCCTAAGGGCCCCGGCAGGTCACACACCCCAATTCTGCCCTGCCTAAACCAGGAGTGGAAGTGACAGTGTCAGCCACAGATGGGTCAAGGGTCCAGGGAATTGGAAGCAAACAGTGGGAAAAGTAGAGACCAGAACATTCCAGGGTCAGGGTCAGTGCCAAACGTAGCCTCCTACCTCTGTCCACTGGGCTGCTTAAACCGTCTTAGTGACAGAACTATTTCTTTTTCAGACCTCATGCCTCCTTTTCTCTCCCACCTGCTATTAACACAACACATCATGACTGCCGGTGTAGCTCTGGAGGGCACTGGCCTGGGGGTCCGAGGCCCTGTTTTGCTACCAACTGGCTGTATGGCCTTGGGCCTGAGATCATGGTGACAACAGAAACATTTACTGAGAGATTTCTATTGCCAGTCATTATTCTACAGTTTGCCAGGCTAATCTGTCTTGTTCAGTTGTCACAACATCCTTAGGAGAAAAGTACCATCATTTGCCCCATTTTCTACATCCAAAGCCCGAGGCACTGAGAGGTTTAGAAATGTGCCTGCAATCACACAGCTAGGGGGCTATGAGAACTGGCCTTGGGCACCTGGGTGGCTCATCTGGCTGAGTGTCCAACTCTTGACTTCACCTCAGGTTGTGATCTCGGGGTCCTGGGATGCAGTTCCATGTGGGGCTCTACGCTCAGGGTGGAGCCTG